>ML808910.1:0-24637 GCA_009831015.1 Picea engelmannii | reverse complement strand
ATGATGAGCAAAATCTAGTTTTATATAAGTGATTTTGAAATTCCAAATATAATAGTTCATACACTCAAGAGATTCTATTGGATTGTATTAGATTGTCATACTCAATTCTAATTCTAATAGGAAACTTTATCTACCAACTTCCCCAAAAAAATTTGTCGAAATAACTTTGTAGTTTTATCCGAGGTTTTACTTTGAATCAACGCATAGTTAAATTTCATCCCAATGATTGTGCAACATAGCCATTTTTCAATTTTTCATCAGATCAATTTTTTAAAAATTAAGTTAAGCTTCGATGATCGGAGGTGATTTTAACTTTTGAAATGGAGCATATTGGGGTAACTTATTTTTCTATGCGACATGATCTGAGCATTTTTTAACTTTTTCACAAATGAAAGTTTGAAGTGACCTCCAATGTATGATGCTTATAGGAGAAAGTTTTAACTTTTCATCGGGCTGCATAGTGAACTTACAACTCTGATGAAAGTTTAGAATTTCTCCAATGAGAACTTCAAAGACTTATTGGATGAACTTTTAACTTAGAAACATTTTTTGGGTTTTGCATGGAAAAGAAGTTGAGGAAAATGGAAACTTATTATTATGAAATTTCATCATACTTCAAAGTAAAATGAATTTATAAATAATTTAAACCAAAAAATTAAAGGAAAAGAAGATGTACCCAAATTTTATTGAATAACTAAGGTGTGTTGAGGTATCAACCAATGGTGATTCACTAGAAGAATCTATCATCTCTGCATTTATATCCTTGAGTAGAAATCAAATTCAATTTCAAGTAAAGTATGAGTTATAAGTAAACTTAGAAATAAAAGTATTCATATCTTCTCTTCAAATCAAACTTGAGTGGTTCTTTACTTCATTAAAGTACTTAGTTATTAACCAATGAGAATGAGAAGTGTTTGATTGAAGAACAACTTAAGCTCAAATGAGGAAGAATAACCTTTGGCAACATATTCATTGTTTGGGAAATGTTATTTATATCTTTAAGTTACTTTATCGAGTATTTTGGTGTTACTCCACTACTCGCAAGCGTTCTTAGTCCTAATTGAGTCATCCTGATACACAAACTTTCCTCCATTTCCAACAATAACCCATAGCTCCAACAAAAATATCTACATTCCTTCACAAAATATGTTTCACCCTTATTCAATCCTCTTCCTTGTAAATAATTTGACCTTTTAGAAGGTTCTCTTTTATTTTCATTCATTTTTTCCTTATATATAATTTATTTTTTATAAAAGAGAAGAGGGTGAAACAATGGCCTTTCCATATCTTTGAGGATGATATCTATCCGTGAAGAGATGAATCAATCAAGTTAGGCATTAAATATGATTTTCAATCCTAGAGAAAAATGCCATTAGTAAAGCTCTCATTCTTACTCAAGTTGGCATCATGAAGATTATGGCTATTTGAACATTCTCTATTGGAAAGAAATAATTGTTTCACTAACAAAGGTATTGAGCGTTACCAGAGTCTCACGTGGGAGAAAATATGAGCTATTACTTATCCCCTATTTAAACTATAATTGAATTACTCTACTTTTTATAGGAGAATAGGGTTGGGAAATTAGCAAAGAGAAACTCATTGTTTCTCACTAGATACTGAAAACTCAAAATACCTTAAAATAAACAAGTGAAAAATAAAAACTAATCAAAATCATCAAGTAGTGAAAGACTCTAACTAATTGAAATCAAAATTCCAACCAAAATCAAATTAAAATTATTGAAAAAAAAAAAAAAACTAGAATATGTACATGATGATTTCCTATCTAGAGAAATCGAGTGAAATATCTCTTAAAGGATTTGGCCATTGACAGGAAGGGAATCAAGATCACCTTCCAAACTTTGCAATTGATATGTACAAGTTCCTAATTTTTCCGCTATTTGATAAGGATCGAGCCAGAGTTCTGAAAATTTGTGTGTTTACCTTTGGGATCATTGACTTTGTCCCATTTCAAGACCAAATCACCTATCTTAAAATGTTTATCACCAGCAAATTTCTTGTCAAACCATCACTCGATGATCTATTGGTGAGAAATAAATTTCTTCTTTGTTTTCTCCCACTCCTCTTCTGATGCAGACCCCACCCTCTCCTAGGGTCTGCGCAACCTCTCGATCTAGGATCGTTCTATTCGGGAGCTGAAATTAGCTCATGGGCTCCCTCCGAGCCCAAAATCTCAAACATAGGTCCTTAAGAACCTTCTTCTCAAGTGTAAATTTTCCTTTTCGGGAGTCTTCGAGCGCTGGAAAAGCCTCCTTAGAGATCGAGGGCCAAAACTGTGGTCCAAACTTCCAATCTCTGAAAGTTTCGAGACTTCGGGACCTTTTATCCCTCTTACCTCCCAATACAAAATCCGCGAACTGTTGAGCACTAAGCGGCAAGATCAACGGTCTTCAACAATTGTCAAGATTGATGGCCAAATTTTGTTTCTGGGCTTCGACGATTTTTTACCATGCCCAACATACATACAACACTTGCAAACTTCTGATCGCCGAAAACCACTTGTGCCCAAGTATCAAATCGACGGTCCTCAGGCTCCGACTGATAGATGGTCCATATTCCTCCTCTTCGGGCTTCGACGATTTCCTTTGGTCGTCTAAATGACAACCTCTTATATTTTTCGACACCAAAACTTCGAACGATTTCTCCTACCTCCACGTGTCCCCTTCTTGATCCACAGCTAGGATTCCTTCAAGACTTCGGGGATTTTTCTCCCTGTCTGGATGACAACGTAGATTTTTCGAAGTGTCAAGTCCTTGAACTGCAGGATCTTATGTCATGCTTCCTCCTTGGATGGACTGTTGGGATTGACTTCGGCCTTCGGGCCTCCATGAGTCTTCACAACCCTGTACTATGCTTCCTTCGTGTTAAAATATTGTGTAACTGCAAAGAATATTCTTATCCCCTTTGTGGATAAAGTAAAAGATAATATATATATATATATATATATATTGACAAGTCGGCCCTATTGTGCCTAGACAAGTCAAAAGTAAATTAGAAAGATAAAGTGGACAGGTTGACCCTGACCTAATTATTGCAAGGGGCACAACTTGTATTTATAAGAAGCCTAGCACCTGATTTGTACACACAATCATCAAGCTCTCTTTATTAAGAGTGACGCAGCTACAAGGAGAAGTGACACAGCTACAAGGAAGAGTATCTCAGTAAAGGTGAAGGTTATCTTTTTTCTGGGTTTATGTTGTTGGTATAGTGAAGATTAATAATAACATATTAAGCAAGAATCTTTAACATGGTATCAGAGCTGGCCTAGAGAGCATTGTCGTAGATTCAGTGTTCAGTTTTGTTGGGATGCCGACGACATACTGGTGCCATCAATGTCGAAGGTCTGTGATATTGGAGAGATGGCGCATGGAATGCCCACACTGTGATGGGGAATTTGTAGAGGAAATGGGTGAGGGGTTTGAAGATGGATGGAAATGCGGGGTGCGGGTGATGAGAGCTTTATGCATTTTATGAGAACTTCGACATGGAGGCGGGGATGGGCATGAGCCTCGATCGCGGGATGATGATGCCGCCCGGGGCGCCCACGCGGCGAAGGCCTGAACATCATCATCATCACATGCAGATGGTGGAAGCCGCGCATGCTTTGATGAGCCATCTGCACAGGTTTCGTGACGCGGAGTCGTCCTGGGGGAGGATACAGCAGTTCCACGAGCGGATCCCGTAGACCCTGAAGCCCTCTTCTAATTACATGCTTCTTTTGTGCAGACCTGTGAATGGCGGCGTTGAACTCTTCATCCCGCAGAACCGCAGAGCAACTGAGTCAGCAGTTTTCTGATGGTGGCAGGTGCGGACCTCTGCCTGCTTCCAGGAGCATCGTTGACGCGATTCAGACGGTAAGGATCGCGGAGAAGCATCCGTGTATTGAGTCACACTGCGTTGTCTGTACCGATGAGTTTGAAATCGAGGGGTAGGTAAGAGAGATGTCGAGTAAACACATCTACCACGCCGAATGCATTCTTCCGTGGCTCGCTCAACACAATTCGTGCCCGGTTTGTTGACATGAGATGCTGACTGATGACGAGGTTTTCAATTTTCTAGATGCATAGTAAAGAAAATACAGAGGTTTTCAGGTTTGCCTTTCATTCTTGAAGCAGAGTTTATAACATACAGAGGTTTACAATCAATGGTGTGTCTATCGGTATTATATATTAAGTTTCAACAATGGAGGTGTCTGAAAGACCTGGTGTTAAGCGATGGATTCCTCTCGAAGCCTATCCCGAAGTCATGAGTCAGTTTGCGTGGGGGGGCCTTGGTATACTGAAGAAGAAGCTGAATTTAATGATATTTACGGTGACGATGATGAGTTATTGGATATGGTGTCAAAACCCGTGTTAGCTGTAATCTTCCTCTTTCCACTTAATGATGCGTGTCTTTCAGATTTATGAAGGAAGTATTAAAGAAGAGGATAAAGAAAGAGATAAAATATTTATTTCAGGTGAGTGACAAAGGTACTGTTCAGCTATGATAGTAAGGGAAAATTTGGTAATTTCATAGCTAGAGTGAAAAAGAGTTCAAAAGTTTTATTCATGGTTAGGGTTTCAGATGTGTACATGGTTGAACAAATTTCACTTAAGAAAAGATGTGTACTACTGTGATAAAAATCATGATATAGTTTTATTTTATTACTGCTTATTGTTACTGATTGATTGGCTAAGTGGCATATCTCATAAAGCATATTGTAAGTAAGTTCACAGGTCTTAGAAGAAAGAACTTATGCCTTGACTTGCAGAAGTTAGACATCATGAGAAGGACTTATGATATGGTGACAATCAGTAAAAACCAGACAGTATCCAGTATTTATATAGAAGCAGGAGGCTCCTAAAGATGCAGAACAGAAATGTTCAAGATGAAGAGAAAGATGGATACTTAGATATAGTTGATGAGATGCAGGTAACTGTAGGTTGTTCCAGTACCATTCTCATAGATGCAGAGGGAGCAGGTTGATCCAGTATGAAGACAGAAAGAAAGAAATGTTCGAACTCAAGAAGACACCCAGGATATTACAGAAGAGAACTTCAAGGACAATGATTATCATATGTTACACATTTAAAGAAGCTCTTAGTTTGGTGGAAGAGGGAGCAATGTCTCTTAGTTCGAAATGGAGGATCATAATTTGGTGAAGTTAGGAAAGCAGTGGTCCATGGAACAATTTACTCAATGAATGAGTAATGAGATACTTTGATCAAGATTAAAGTTATACAGTAGATGGATGGTGCCCATCAGATGGGTAGCATGGTATTATACCATGGAAAGATTTTGGACCACAAGAGATTTTTTTTGGATCCCATAGCTAGACCTTTGTAGAGAAGGAGAAAGAGAAGAGACCATCGTAGACAAGGAATGAGCAATCCCACAGGTAGACCTTCATAGAGAAGGAAAAGAGAAGAGACCTTCGTAGACAAGGAAGAGACCTTCGTGGAGAAGGGGAATGAGAAATTTTCCAAGGTTGGCCTTTGTCCAAGTGTTGAGTTTTGGATACTCTAGGGACATGCTAGAATACCCTCGTAGAGAGGGGTGTGACCACCCTCGTAGAGAGGAATGTGGATGTTTCTCCAAGGGGAAGCAGGCAAATACTCTTATCTGGCCAAGGATTAAGTAACATGGAACAAAAACCTTGACCATGTGGAATGGTTAATTGGCTCTTGAGGTTTGTGTCGTGATCCTGCGTGGATAATGGAAAGGGAGTCTAGTCTTTCTGAGGCTAGCATCTTAGCTTCTTTAGTTCATGTGGGATGACTAGGAGCAAAGCTATGGTAGTAGTCCTCCCCGGTGGATGGGTGAGATAGATGAATACAAGAGAAGGGAGAACATAAAAGGAATGGAAAAACTCATAGAATATATTTTGTGTGAAGATAAGACATCTTATGTGTGAAGATAAGATATCTTCTGTGTGAAGATATGAAAGAAGTATCTTCTACGTGAAGATGAAAGAAAGAAAGAGTATCTTCTATGCGAAGATAAAGAGAACAAAACTTTTTTAATATGGATTCATGGAGAACCAGTCAGTGATCGTGATGCCAGATGACCAAGTGGATTATATTGATGCCTCTTGTTGCCCAATTGATGATGTTATCTAGTTGATGTTGTTGTCCATTTGATGATGATTACCCAATTGATGATATTGCCTAGATGATATTGTTCAGTTGATGATGACATCTAGTGACCTATCAAAAGATAAAGTATATCCTTCTTGTTAAGAGGGAGTGTTAAAATATTGTATAACTGCAAAGAATATTCTTATCCCCTTTGTAGATAAAGTAAAAGATAATATATATATATATTGACAAGTCGACCCTATTGTGCCTAGACAAGTCAAAAGTAAATTAGAAAAATAAAGTAGACAGGTTGGCCCTGACCTAATTATTAGGGGGGGCACAACTTGTATTTATAAGAAGCCTAGCACCTCATTTGTACACACAATCATCAAGCTCTCTCTATTAAGAGTGATGCAACTACAAGGAGAAGTGACACAGCTACAAGGAAGAGTATCTCAGTAAAGGTGAAGGTTATCTTGGTGAAGGACTATCTTGGTCTAAGTGGTGCACTACTCTGTTCTGGTTAGGGTTTCTGGTGGATCTTCTGTTTGGTGAGATCTCTCTTGTGAGAGACACTATACTTGGTTATTGAATCTATATTAAAGAAGTTTTGTTGGGTTTTCTTCCCCTCGAGGGTTTCCCAGGATAGATGCTTGTGTACTCTGTGATTGTGTTTCTTTCAGTAAAATCCTTATTATGTTGTTGTTATAGTGAAGATTAATAATAACAGATTAAGAAAGAATCTTTAACACTTCAGAGTGTTGGACCTCTGGATCCGTTGCCATGTGTACTTCCCCTGATTAATGATCCAAATCAACTCCTGACTTTGGTATTTCGAGGGTCCTCCACTCCTATCTTCCTCTGGAATGTTAGTCCATCGAAGTACACGATCTGTTGACACGTCTCCTCGGATTTTGGACGGCCATGATTAACTCCAGCCTTCGGGACTTTGGGGGTCCCAACTTCTCCACATGCCAAATATATTGAATGTGTGAAGTTCAAAGGACTTCACTGATTAATCCTTATGGAACTCCTCCTGATCCAACAACTATCCACTCTCCTGCACACTCCCAAATGGATCTCAACCGTTGATTTCCATTCTTTGATAAATCCTCCTTTAAAATTTGCACCCGACTTCTTCCGAACTTGCGAAGTCTTAATGACTTACAGGGTTAAACCATGTGTTGCTTCTCTAGATCTAAGGATCACAAAAGACCTTGGATCCTCCCCAATAGATCTCAACCATTTAACTTTTAAATAATAAAACTCCTTCCCTCTCAAGGGACTTCGGTTGTTAATCCTCCTGAGCTTGACCACGTGAGATAAATAGAATCTTTGGCACCCTCCTGTGTGCTCCTCTGGCACTTTAAATTTTTTGACTTAGAAATTTTCTAAGTCCCTCCCGCGGAACTCTTGTACCCGCTATCTCTTATGATCTTTGTTCCTCCGAGGTTTATAGACCTCGGGCACACTCCTTGTGTCCCTGGAACTTCCAATGAGTTTCAGACTTAGATATTTTTGAATAAAATTTGTTTGCTTTACGCACTCCTTATGTTCATCTCCTCTGAGACTTCTTCAACACTTAAACAAAGTGGTTTCCCGACTCACTCCTTACACGGGTATTTTCCAATATTTTCTCTCCACTGAGTAATTGTGCACTCTTTTCACTTCAACTGATAATTGTGCATTCCTTGCAATTCAACCGTAAATTCATGTTATCTCTTCTAAGATTCAGATTCTATCGTGACTCGGCCTATGCACTCCTTCTAGGCACTATGCACTCCTTGCACCAGGAATCTAAGAACAGAAAAAAATGAAAATTACAGAAACATCAAAGGTTTCCATTCTTAGCCATGAAAAACATATCCATGCATAAAAGATACATAAACAGATAAAACATAGAGATCATAAAGAAACATCACATGTACTATAATAATTTAGATGAACACAAAACCATACATTTGGAATCAAACATCTCTGCTTGTATTCATTCAGTAAAATATGTGCATGGACTCATACAACTATCTGCAACTCTAAATAAGCTTCAACATCTCTTTCATCAACAATAACAATAACATTCAACAAACTCATTTGGGCATACAATACATATATTTTTACATGGAGAGGCTTTTCGATCCTTCCCTCCTAACTACCTTGGTGCTATCCTATCATAGTTCATACATTCATCTACTAAGGAATATTACATTGAATGGAAATTACATTCAGATATGAGTTGATACTTAGTATATCTACAACCTTATCTGGTAATTAAAATGATTACAATATTCAGCGGCCTTATGTGATGGTTCAAGCCTCAAAACATTTAAAATCTTTAAATTACAATCCTTTCAAAACAAAATGATGTGCTCTCCTTGGAATTCAAAAATAATTTGAAATCTGCGCGATGGGTGTTGAGTTGTCCTCCACCTTGCCTCTTTAATTGTTGATGGTGATGCTCCTACATCATACTCCTCTGGCCAAAAATTCATGGACTCCTGTCCATGAGCTCTTGCATTGTTTTTCCATGCTTCTGAATGTCAGATTCATTTACCTAACTAGCATCCTCTATTGGGTGACCCTTCCACTTCACCAAGTACTCAAAATAAGTCTTTCTCCTAGTCTTCTTACCAATCCTCTAGTCTATGATCTTCTCCATTTGTGTATTTTCTGCTCTTGACATCTTCTTCTCCCATTGAATCTCCTTTTAATCATTTGATCCTCTTGGATCATCCATCCTGTAAGGGTACATGTCTGGAACATTGAATATGGGTGTTATTCCCACATACTCGGGCAACTCAATCTCATAAACATTTGCATTAAACTTTTTAAGGATCTTACATGGTCATATTTTCTTCATCTTCAATTTGTTATATGTTCCCCTTGGGAACCTTTCCTTCCTCTGGTGTGCTAAAACTTGATCCCCAACTTTGAAATGAACCTCTCTCCTTTTTTGATCAACTTGGATTTTTTAATTCTAACTTCTCTCCTACAACTATCTATTTATCTCATCATGAAGCTTTTGCATCTCTGCAACAACTTCTTATGCTCCTACACTCCTAAAATCATCATGTTTCAAATCCCTTAACTCTGAAATTCCTCTTGGATGCATTGCATACACTATTTGAAATGGACTTTTTCTAGTTCTTATGTTTGGGGAATCATTATAAACAAACTCTGTCTGGGGCAGAATTTGATCCCACTAGTTATGATGTTCATTGATGTTGGCACAGGGGAAGACCCAGTGTTCAGTTCTAACAGCGCACCAACAAGCCCTAACTACTGGCCCTTTCGGCAACACCTGCAAAGAATATGTAGTCTCACCTAAAGTAGCTATAGGGGGTTGCAGGACACAAGTGTCTACAACCAGAGGAAATTTAAAGAGGATTTGGGGCAACACTCTCACACAGATCTAGTTAATCACTATCTTTCTTAAGCCTATTGCGTGAACTATATCTCATATCTAACCGAATATTGCATTAATAGTATATCAGAGATTGGAAGAACGCAACACCAATCACACACAACAACAATATATACGTGGTTCACCCTCTTCCTAGGGATACATACACATAACTGGTCTTTATGATATATTAGATGAAATCATACAGTTCTATCTACACTTTTAGCTTGCAGATCTTCCTTTCTTTCTCTTCCTCCCTTCCCTCCCTATGCACCCAGCTACAGGATTGATCTTCACACCCAGCTGAAGATCTTACAACATAGACTTCTCTCACCACACAACACTTCTCTCTCAACAATAACAAAAATCACTCATTATCCCATAATCGACCCTATCCCAAGTCCTCTTGACATTTATTTATACTTTACAATGACTCTCGGACAACCTTAGGCTGAAACCTAGGCGTCAAAACCATAACTATCAAAACCCTAGGTGTCTAAAACCCTAGGTCAACTTGATCCACGTTTTTAGGGCTTCGTTAGCCTGTCTTTCCTTCTTTCTTGTGAGGTTCTCCAAATCATCCATTGGTGTCTTTTCTACTTGTTGAGTCGTCCATGATCCATCTTTCTTGATATCCCCGTCCAACGACTTGTTTTCTCTTACTTCGCTCCGTCTTTTCTTCTCTTTTGGT
The DNA here is from genome assembly GCA_009831015.1 of Picea engelmannii. Classification (NCBI taxonomy): domain Eukaryota; kingdom Viridiplantae; phylum Streptophyta; class Pinopsida; order Pinales; family Pinaceae; genus Picea; species Picea engelmannii. The sequence continues at coordinate 14,472 of ML808910.1, read as the reverse complement.
CATTTCAACCCAATCTCAGTCAACTTGTCTTCCGTGCAGTTCGCACTTCACTCTTATTTACTTAATCTTCGCAACCTTCCATAACCAAGGGCCAATAGTCCCCCAACACTCACATGTGACTCGTCCCGAGGCACTTCAGGTCTGAACCTTCTGTTTTTCTTCGTCTTCAAACTGTGTGGGGTAGACTGTGTTTTTTTCTTTGTCCTTTCTTTCTTTCCTTATGCAGATTATCTTTTTTGTGTCTGGTACCCAATTTCAATTGCACCTGGTACCTAGACCCTTTTTCTCATGCTTCTACTGAGAGTTGTGAGGTAGTTGGTTGTCATAGTACAATTTCAACCGGCTCCCATTCACCAAACCTTCCTTCCATTCTCCATTCAAGGTATTCAACTGTGCAGCTCCTCCTTTTGTATTGTAAGCAACCTCATATGGCCCAATCCAATGTGTCCTAAACTTCCCTAGATGCTTCATGAACTTGATGTCATATACCAATACCAGATCTCCTTGCTTGAAGGCTTTCTTCTTGATGTGCCTATCATGATAGGCATTTTCTCATTCCTTTTATACCAGCTGATGGAATCCTACAATAAATCGATCTTCTTCTAGTTCTACCAACTATGCAAGCCTCTCTTGAACAACGCCAGTGTCATCCATATATGTGAATGTTGCAATTCTGAGACTGGGAACCAAATATTCCATAGGGACAACTGCCTCTAGACCATACACCAAATTGAAGGGAGTCTGCATTGTTATCTTCTTGCAAGTAGTTCTATAGGCCCATAGCACTGTTGGTACTCTCAAATCCCAGTCATCCATGTTCACACTACAAATCTTCGTCAGTGTTGTCTCCAAGATCTTGTTGAAATCTTCTACCGTCCCGTTCACTTGTGGATGGTAAGGAATACTCTTCTGATGGCAGACTTTGAATTCCCGAGTCAAGGCTTCAATAGTCTTATTAATAAAGTGTGTTCCTTGATCGATCATCGGGGTCTTCAGGCACCCAAACATGGCTATGATATCCTCAAATATAAATTGTGCAGTTGTAGTTGCACTACAGTCCTTAACTGCTCTTGCTTCTGCCCATCTTGTCAAATACTCTATCGCAATGATGATGTATCTAGCTCTTGTGCGCTTCCCTGGTGGGCTTATAGGTCCCACAAAATCAATTGTCCATTTCTCAAATGCCTGCAAAGTCAGTTGTGGTGTTAAAGGCATCTCATCTCTTCAAGAAGGATTCCCAACTCTTTGGCATACATCGCAGGATTTATAGTATTCCTTGGCATCTTTATGTAAAGTAGGCCACCAGAGGCCAGCTCTAAGAAATTTATGCGTTGTTTCTTTCCCTCCGTAGTTCCTCCCTGTGATGCCTTCATGTGCTTCTGCTAAAATCATTGGTCTTTCTGCCTCCATAACGCATCTCCTCAGGATCTCATCAGGTCCCATCTTGTATAGTTGTCTGACTATAAGTGAAAAATTTGCAGTGCGCACTACTAGTTGTTTCTTCTGGATGATTGTATATTCACTAGGTGCCATTCATGTTGACAAGAATTGGACTATCTCGATGAAGTGGTCATCAACCCTTCTAATGGCCAACAATTGTGCATCTGGTAGTGTATCCTCTAAACTAGTAGGTTCCTCTCCATGCTCTAACCTAGACAAATGATCAGGTCCCTTGTTCAATCTCCCTGGCTTGACCACAATCTCAAAATCATATTCCTGGAATAACAATAGACATATGCATATTCTTCCCCCCAACACTGGTTTGTTGACTAGGTATTTCAATGTAGAGTGATCAATGAACATCTTAAAATGTCCTCCCAACAAGTAGTGTCGAAACTTTTGCAGCATGTACACCATGTCTAAACCTTCTCTCTCAGTGGTAGTGTAGTTTATCTCAGTTGTAGATAGCTTCCTTCTAGCAAAGGCTAATGGGTGGTCAATATCTCCTGCTCTTGGTTGTGCTAACATTGCTCCTAGTGCAATATATGAAGCATCGACATGCACGTGAAATTCCTTGCTCCAATCTGGGAAAACCAAAATAGGCACAATAACCATTTTCTGTTTCAGTGTGTCGAAGCTCTGCTGACATTCTTCTGTCCATTGAAACTGACAATCTTTCTTCAGAAGCTTCTCCATGGGTGTTGTAATTTGTGCATAGCCCTTAATGAACTTCCTATAGTATCCAGTATGTCCCAGCGCATTGCACAACTGTTGAACTGAAGTGGAAGGGGGTAGATCAACAATAATGGAAATCTTGGACAAATCTACCAGCAACCCCTACTTACACACAATATGGCCCAGCAACACTCCAAAGGGTGAAATTAAGATGCACTTCTTCAGATTCAGGGAAATCTGACATTGCCTGCACTTATCCAACATTAGTCTTAAACATTCAATATGATTATGCAATAGGCTAAAAATTGTCCAATCATCAAAATATGCTTCCAAATATTTATGTAAAAACTCCTTGAATACTTCGACCACCACCCTGGAAAATATGGTTGGTGCATTCTTCAATCCGAAAAACATCACTGTGTACTAGTAGGAACCCCATTTTTTTGCAAATGTGGTCTTATGGCGATCTTCTTTATTAATTATGATCTAGTGATAACCTAAAAATCCATATGTAAAGGAATATACCTCCTATCCTCCCACTTTCACCTTATATTTTGGATTCAATCTGTAGGGTCTCTGCTTGATCGGCCTTACATATGGTTTCTAGGGGATCTTCATCTCTCCCATGGGGCCTTTTATGCCCTTCATATTAGTGAACTTGGTTGGGAACAAGTCCTGATATTTGTGCAGTAATTTTGTGATCTTATCAATGGTGGCATCATCCTAGTAATCTCCAACATTAGCAAGCTTAGGTGCTTTCTCTATTCCGATATTAACTTTCTTGATTTTGATCGGCTTTCCAATGAAAGGTAGTTCAACTCTTGGTCCTTATATGTCTCTATGTCCTTCCATTTCTACGATGTTCACATTCCTAGGATCATCGTCTTCATCAACATTGATATTGTACATCCTTGTAGTGTCTGAAGAGGTGCAGTCCATTCATCCTCTTCTTTCTCCACAGGGAGGCTAGGTGCCTCCTCAAAGACTTTCTGTCTGACAACCTGTAAAGCTTGATCCATCGTGGGATACTGAATTTCAAATAAAAATGTAGCTACAAAGTTCTGAGTCATATCGTACCAATCTGAAGTGGTGAGGTGCAGTTCTACTTGAAGATACCAATTGATAGGCGTTGTGTCTAGAGTATTGATGAATGTATGCACCCACTTCTCTTGAGGAATGTTTCTCTAGGTCTCCTCACAACTTCTCACATGGTCCTTGTGAAAGATTTGACCTATGTATCAAACTTCACATCCTTCAATGTTGTCTGAAAATTGCACTGTCATCAAAGTGCGACATTGCATCTAGTCCATGATGTTCCTTTTATGTGTCCCCCACCATCTTGTTGGAGTAGCTTTCAAAGCCTCATCTAGTGTCAACAATCTATGTTGTACTGGTACAACTTCTTCAAATTCCAATAAGAACGTTTCTAAGTGATTTAAACCATCAAATGTGGGCAAGTTACTTACTTCTATGCTAATCTAGTGAACTTCCCTGGTCAATCTAGCACATATCCGCATAGAAACTTCATACATTTTGTTATGCCAGTTCTCCAGTGCTTCTTCTAAGTCCGATGAGCATGTGTTGTCACTTCGCCAGCTCAAATTCCCATCTTGTGTACGGTTAATGTAATGCTATTGTCTTGCTGTCAATTTATATATATTCTCTAGCTCATATGAGCGCTCTTCCTCTCTAATGGGTTCTGTGTATCTTCTACCTTCATCAGGATTCAAAGGTGAAATGACCCTAAGGCCATCACCTTCAAATGTCAATCTTATTTTATTTAATTCAACAAAAGTGGAATTGTTGAAATCCCAATCAATTCCTAACAGCGCATGATAAGGACAACTATCATCAACTATCTCAATCACCTCGAAGTCCCCAAATGTTCTTACCCCGTCGATGTCCACAAGGACATGCTCTAGCCTACCAAAGGGGATTACTGCCTGTTGATTAGCCATCCTAAACCTGATAGGGGAATAGATCAACTTAGGTTTTCCCATCAGTGCCTAGGTCTTCTTCATCATAACGTTGACCTCCGACCCTAAGTCGAGGACCACATAATTGATATCATAATCTCCAATTTGGGCATTAAGGTGTAGTTCCTTATTTGTCCTTATCTTTTTGGATAGTTGATGTACTGCTTTATTTAGTAAAGGATCTACCCTTCCTATATCATACTGTCTGATCAAATTTTGTAGTTCGTGTATGGCTTTTTCATCCTTAATCAAATTAATGCAAGTATATCAAAATTCCATAAGTTTGCTTACCTCTTTTCCTTCTCCGGGTGAAGCACACTAATCAAAGGATAGGGGAATTCCACATTCTCTCACTTCTGGTTGTGCCTTTGATGAAGAAGCATGATCTCTTTCAAACTCTTTTCTTGCCTCTTCAAATGTTTGCTTCTCTTTCTTTGGATCAAATTCCTGTGTCTTCTCTGTAGTTCTTCTGACATCTGATTCTTTTGTAATCTTCCCTGGAGTCACCCTGTCTTCTCTTGTATAAACACCTCCTATATTGATAATGATGACTCTAGGATCCACTCTGTGAGGTTCTGCTGAGATTATTTGTACTTGTTGGTTCGCTCCTCGTCTTTCCTGAAGTTTGGCTAACAACACAGGACAATCTTCTATGACATGTTCAAATGAGCTGTAGTAACTGCAAGTGGTACAAGGGTTATGACAGTCCCTTTCCAAGTGACGTGGTTGTGCGCAATTGTAACAAATGATCTGACCTTGACCTCGTCACATGCCTCCTCCTCGTCCTCTTCCTCCTCGTCCTCCACGAGGATTGAAGTTTCCTCTTCCTGGGGAGTTAAACTGCATAGTATTTCCTTCTTGTTGTACTCTGCCTTGAATTCTATATGTGTCTCTTGATCTTTCATGAAAGAGGTCATAAGCCCTACAATATTTCTCATCATACCCCACATATTTATAGAATGTAGGTGTCTGGACATATTTTTGCATGTAATAACATTCTCCACAACGATGTCTATTTCTACATACCTCACACCAAGGTAGAGGAACCTGCTTCAAAAGGCTCAAGGCTCCTGAAGCCAAGTACTCATGAAATAGAGGACAATTATCCTTGTCATGACCTTATGATTTGCATCTGATACACCAAATATCTTCTCTTTTATCGTTTCCTTTATCCTTTTTCATATCTTCGACCTACAATGATAGGTTAGTTAGCTGACTCAAAATTTGACTCATACCTGAGCTGGACTCTCCCATAGGGGTTGGTTTTAGTTTCATGGTGATCTCCAATGACTCAGCCTGCAAAGCAATCTTATGTTGTATCAGAGGGAATCTAATGTGTGGTAAGAGGGCAGCAATAAACCATTCTTTATTTTGTTTGTCTTGAATCTGAAAATTCAAATGGCTTGTTAGGGTCTTAAACCTCTTATCAAACTCCCAAACAGGTTCAGCTACTCTCTGCTTGATTTCTTTCAACTCTGTGATGCACTATGACTCCGACTTGGGTTTCTTGAATTTTGCAATCAACACAGTCTTGATCTCATTCATTGGTTTTGGCTATACAAATCCTTGGACGAACTTCATGTACCATCTCAGTGCATGGTCTCTCAGGGTATTACTAAACTGATCTCTCTTAACAGCTTCATCGGTGCCATTCTTAATACTCCATACATCTTCGCATAAGAACCAATGTTGATCAGGATATTCATATCCATCTCCCCTAAAGGTGGGTAACCTCATCTCATATGCCATAGATCTTCTTAGGGTTCCTGACTAAGTATGCACTAAACCACTTGTACCAGTGCTTTGAGTGCTCTGATAACTTAGGCTACTCTGGTTACTTAATGTTGTTAAAACAACAAGAGGCATAATAGTACTTACTTCAACAGGCTGCGCAGTTCCTGAAGTTTATGACTCTTCTCGGCGAGGTTTTTCAGTCTTCCCTTCTTCTGCCCTAGCGGACTCTGAATGTTCCTCATTCAATAGTTCTTCTTCTTCTCCACTGTAGAACCCTTATTCCTGTGCTGGTGGTTCATGATTTTTCTCAAACAAGTTCACTGGAGGAACTTCTCTGAAGGTTCTCCCACTATGTCTGTGTCTGACCTCTATGTCATTGTTGTTGTCTGATTCTTGAACATTATATTTTTTAATCTAACCCACTATTGTATCTTCGGGATGTTCTTCTCATGCAATAACATCTTGATCTTCAACTTCAAGAAGTGTAAAAATTTTCCTCTCCATCCTTTAAAGAAATATCTCTCTGCTTGGCTATATGATTCTACTCTATCAATAACAAACTCAGTAATGTACACTCCAATGGTACTATCAAACTAGTGGTCTACTGATCTTGACATGACGTTATCAACTCTCTTGACCTTCTTGATCATCGCCGACGTCCAAACCACAGGTGGTCTGAGTCTGATTTCGAACTGGGTATCTGCTAATCTCGCTAGCCACTCATATACCTCCTTATGAATTCCTCCAAAGAAAATCTCGTGTATATCAATAAACATATACCTTCCCAACCAATCCTATGTACTAAGATTAGGGTTCTTATTCTGAGCTTCAGGCAAGTCCTTCTCTTTTTATTCTATCCACTTCTGAATCTTTGTCTTCGATGGAAACCACCTTGACATTCCCTCAAGAAGATACCAGTCCCAGCAATGGAACCATTTGTTGGCATAGGGGCAGACCCACGGTTCAGTTCTAACAACGCACCAACAAGCCCTAACTATTGGCCCTTTCAGAAACACCTACAAAGAAGATGCAGTCTCACCCAAAGAATCTATAGGGGGTTGCAGGACATAGGTGCCTACAACCAGAGGAAATGCAAAGAGGATCCAGGGCAACACTCTCACACAAATCTAGTTATTCTTTATCTTTCTTAAGCCTATTGCACAAACTATATCTCAGATCTAACACAATATTGCATTAACAGTATATCAGAGATCAGAAGAACGCAACACCAATCACACACAACAACAATATATACGTGGTTCACCCTCTCCCTAGGGCTATGTCCACAAAACTTCTCTTTATGATATATTATATGAAAGAATGCAGTTCTATGTACACTTTTAGCTTGCAGATCTTCTTTTCTTTCTATTCCTCCCTTCCCTCCCTACATACCCAGTTGCAGGGTTGATCTTTGCACCCAGCTGAAGATCTTACAACGCAGACTTCTCTCACCACACAACACTTCTCTCTCAACAATAACAAAAATCACTCATTATCCCATAATCGACCCTATCCCAAGTCCTCTTGACCTTTATTTATACTTTACAATAACTCTTAGACAACCTTAGGCTAAAACCTAGGTGTCAAAACCCTAGGTGTCTAAAACCCTAGGTCAACTTGAACTGCGTTTTCAGGGCTTCTCCAGCCTGTATTTCCTTCTTTCTTGCGAGGTGCTCCAAAGCATCCATTGGTGGCTTTTCTTCTTGCTGATTCGTCCATGATCCATCTTCCTTGTTGATCTATCTTCCTCGATCTCCCTGTCCAACGACTTGTTTTCTCTTACTTCTCTCCATCATTTCTTCTCTTTTGGTAACTTCAACCCAATCTCAATCAAATTGTCTTCCACGTAGTTCTCACTTCATGCTTATTTCCTTAATCTTTGCAACCTTCCATAACCAAGGGCCAACAAGTGACCAAACTTCTCAACAAATTTCCCAAACTATGATTTACCACCTCAATATGTCCATTTATCTGAGGGTGATATGATTAACTGAAGGACAAATGTGTCCCCAGTATTTTCCATAGAGTTCTCCAAAAGTGTCCCATGAACTTGGTATCTTTGTTTGAAACTATACTTATGGGAAAACCATGCAATCTCACAACTTCTTTGAAAAAAAAAATTTCTATGTGAGTAGCATCACTAGTTTTTTGACATGGTATGAAGTGTTCGATATTTGAAAATTGTCAACCAAAAAAAATATGGAATCAGTCCCCCTCTAAGTTCTTGGTAATCCCAACACAAAATCCATGCTTATTGCATCCCATGTCCTATATGGAATAGGCAATGGTTGATACGCACCAGTGTTTTGTCGTTTCCATTTTTCTTACTGGAAAACTCTATATCTGTCCACAATTTTCTTCACATCAGATCTCATACCTAGCCAATGTTATGAAGAACTCAGTTGTGCATAATTCTTTACATGGCCAAAATTTCCAGCCAATCCTCCACTGTGTTTTTCTTTCAATAGGTTCTCTCTCATTGAGAATTTTAGAATACAGAGTTGGATTCCTTTAAACAACAATCTGTTTTGAATTAGGTACTCTATCCACTGACTTCCATCCCTTAGAAAAGGGTTCTCACATGCTTCATAATCCTCTTTAAAATATGTATCTTCATGATACATTTCCTTAAGGTATTCAAACCCCAAGGTCTCCACTTGAATTTCATTCATAATCATACATCTCCTGCTCAAAGCATCAACAACTTTGTTAGTGCTACCACTAATGTGCTTGATAAAAAAAAGTAAAATTCTGCATGAATTCTACCCATTTAGCATGTCTTTGGTTCAACTTCTCATGTTTAGTTATGAATTGTAAAGCCTAATTATCAATGTACAAGACAAACTCCTTTGGAATAAGATAGTGCCTCCACTTTTTCAGATCTTGTATTATAGCATAAAACTCTTTATCATATGTTGAATATTTTCTCTTAGTGTCATTAAGCTTCTCACTTAAATAAGCAACATTCTTATTGTCTTGGCTCAAGATTGCACCAATAGCTACTCCATTGGCATCACACCTCACTTGAAATATCTTCTTGAAATATGGCAGAACCAGAATAGGTTGTTATGTTATCTTCTCCTTTAACACTCTGAATATTTTTTCAACTTCCTCAGTCCAATTAAAAGACATATGTTTTTTCTTTATAGTGCCCACCATAGGTGCACAAATTCCACTGAAATTCCTGATGAATTTCCTATAAAAACTTGCTAATCCATGGAAACTTATCACCTCAAATATGCTTCTTGGAGAAGGTCATTCTTTGATTTCCCTCACCTTTTCTGGATCCATCTTCAACTCATTCGAAGAGATCAAAAAATCCAATTATATGAGTTATGTATTCATGAAAGAACATTTCTTCAGATTTATCAACAACTTTTCCTGTTGCAACCTCCTCATCACTAATGTCAAGTTCCTTAAGTGTTCTTCTTCAGTTTTACAGAAGACTAGGATATCATCCAAATACACAATTACAAACTTACCTATGAAGTCTTTGAGTACTTCATTCATAAATCTCATGAATGTGATTGGGGCATTTGTTAATCCAAATGGCATAACAAGCCATTCATACAACCTTTCATTTGTCTTGAATTTTGTCTTCCATTCTTCTGCCTCTCTCATTCTTATCTGATGATACCCACTCTTCAAGTCTATCTTGGAAAAAAAAAATGCTCCGCTCAAGCAATCCATCAAATCATCCTTTCTGGGTAAAGGGAATCTATACTTGATGGTAATATTTTTTATGGGTCTAGAATCCATGCACATGCTCCAACCTCCATATTTCTTTGAACTCAACATAGTTAGTACTGCAGATGGACTCAAACATTCTCCGACCAAACCCTTATCCAACAACTCTTGTACTTGATTCTTGAACTCTTCAGTTTCTCGAGGTGTCAACCTATATGTTTCTTTGTTTAGAAAACTTTCTCCTAGAATAAGGTCAATGTGATGACTAATACTCCTAATGGGTGGAAAAGAGTGAGGTAACTCATCCAACACAATATTAGAAAAATTATCCAACAGTTCCTTAATCTCTTCAGGCAGATCATCCACAGAAGTACTTGTAAGGATGACTCTAGGCATTCTCACCACAACAAACTGCATCTTATGTTCCTTCTTGACTTCAGTCAAGATTTCCTTCCCACTCATGAGAAGTATTCTTGGGATAGATTTTTCCTTCACTTTGTTTCCCTCCATTGGAAGAAACATATATGTACATCCATTCTTCTCAAGGGTGTAAGTATTTTTTCTCCCATCATGTATGACATTTTTGTCAAATTTCCACGGTCTTCCCAACAAAACATGACAAACATCCATGGGTAATACATCACATAGAATATCATCTTTATAACCTCCTATCTTAAATTCAACATAGAATTGTCGACTTACCATGACTTGGTGTCCCTTCGGCAACCACGATGCCTTGTACGGGTTTGGATGTGTAGTTGTCTCTAGCTCCATCTTTTCCACCATTTATGTGGATACCAAATTATCAGTGCTCCCACTGTCTATGATTACTTTCCATACCCTTGCCTTGGTCTTGCAAGTAGTCCTAAACATATTGTTTCTATAAACTGGCTCTTTTGCTTATTTCTCTGGTTTTAAGAGAACTTTCCTCATAATGAGGGATTTCCCATCTTCCGCTGCTTCTGCCTCAACATTCCTTATTTGAGCTTCGAAAATGTGAGCTTCTTCACCTCCTTATTTATTTTTCCTCTCAGGAAATTCCTAAGACACATGCCCTGTGTCTTTCCACAAACATAGCATTTCACTTCTCCTCCTCTTCCTCTTCCTCAAGAAAAAGAGTTTATGCCACCATATTGTCCATATTTGAAAATTCCTCCTCTTTTTGTATGACTGTGATACTTTCCAACTTTAGGTTTGGGTTTTTGGAACTTTTCTCGGACAGTTCCTTTGCCTCTGCTAAGACTCTTTCCTATGTTTTGTTGGCTTTGTTTTCTAGCCAACTTCTCCTCTGCTTTCAATGCTGACTGATAATCATCTTCCACTGTTCTCATTTCCATCATGCTAATTTCTTCTTGGATTTCATATCTTAGGCCATTAATATACCTAGAAACCTTTTCCTCATCGCTCTCATGATGTCCTGCTCTGATGTTCAATCTGTTAAATTCTTCAATGTATTCTTTCACTGACAAGCCCTTTTGTCTCAAGTTACACAATATCCTGAACAAATTGATCTGATAGTGATTGGGTATGAACTTAGCTTTCAATTTAGCTACCATCCTATCCTAATTCTTGATTTGTTTCTTATCCTTGTGCCTTATTTTGACTTCCAATTCATCCCACCATAGTGTTGCATGTCCGTTTAGTATGGTAACAATATGCTTCACCTTATTTTCATCCTCTATCTCTTCATAATCTAAGTACTTTTCTAAGGACCTTATCTAATCTAGCAGCTCCTCAACATACAAATTGCCTTCATACATTACGATTTCTATTTTTTCTTTGGCTCCCATTTTTGCAACAACTTTCAACAAGTGTTTCTCTGCAGCGTCTCCTTCTGCATATTCTTCTACTTCTATTTCTTCACACTCATCTTCGTTGATGTCACCAACACCAGGTTCTCTTCTCTTCATTGTCTCCATGGAATCCAATCTTGCACAGAGTTGCCTCATCTCCTCTTCCATGGATGGATTTTCTACAGGTATGCCCTTGCGTCTTCTTGGCGGCATGATTATGAATTTTGTTTCACACAAAGCTTAAATTTAGGCTCTGATACCACTTGATGTAGACCCCACCCTCTCCCAAGTTCCATGCGACCTCCCGATCTAGGATCGTTCTAGTCAGTAGCTGAAATTAGCTCACGGGCTCCCTCCGAGACCAAAATCTCAATACATAGGTTCCTAAAAACCTTCTTCCCAAATGTAAATTTTCCGTTTTGGGAGTCCCCGAGCACTGGCCAAGCCTCCTCAGAGACCAAGGGCCAAAAGAGTGGGCCAAACATCCAATCCCCAAAATTTTCGAGACTTCAAGACTTTTTATCCCTCTTACCTCCCAATACAAAATCTGTGAACTGTCGAACACTAAGTGGAAAGATCAATGGTCTTCAACAATTGTCGATATCGACAGCTCGGATTACGTTTTTGGGCTTCGACGATTTTTTACCACGCACAACATACATACAACACTTCTGAATTGTCAATTGTCGAAAATCATTTGCGCCCAACTATCAAATCGATGGTCCCCAAGCTTCGACCAATGGATGGTCCAGATTCCTCCTCTTCAGGCTTCAGCAATTTCCTTTAGTCGTTTGAATGAAATAACTTCCCATATTTCTCAACGCTGAAACGTCGAACGATTTCTCCTACCTCCATGTGTCCCCTTCTTGATCAACGACTAGGATGCCTTCAGGACTTCAATGATTTTTCTCCCTTTCTACATGACGACGCAGATTTTCCAAAGTGTCAAGTCCCCAAACTGTGGGATCTTACGCCATGTGTGCTCCTTGGATGGAATACTGGGATTAACTCTAGCCTTCACGCCTCCACGAGTATTCACAACACCGTACTATGTTTCCTCCAGATCTACTGCCACATGTCCTTCCCTTGATCAATGGTCCAGATCAACTCTGGACTTCGAGACTTCATGGGTCCTCCACTCCTAACTTCCTCCAAAATGTTAGTCCACCAGAGTACATGATCTTTTGACATGTGTCCTCGAATTTTGGATGACCATGATTAAATTTGGCCTTTAGGACTTTGGCGGTCCCGACTTCTCCACACGCCAAATCTCTCTAATGCACGAAGTTTGAAGGACTTAATCGATTAACCCTCATGCAACTCCTCCTTATCCAACGTTTGTCCACTCTCCTACACACTCTCAAATGGATCTCAACCATTGATTTCCATTCTTCGATAACTCATCCTTTAAACTTTTCACCCTACTTCTTCCGAACTTGTAAAGTATTAATGACTTACAGGGTTAAACCCCACGCTGCTTCTCCATATCTAAGGGTGACAAAAGACCCTAGATCCTCCCGAACAGATCTCAATCGTTCAACTTTTAAATAATAAAACTCCTTCCCTCTCAAGGGACGCTGGTCACTAATCCTCTTGATATTGACCACATGAGATAAATAGAATCTACGGTGCCCTCTTGTGCACTCCTCTGGCACTTTAAATATTTTAACTTAGAAATTTTCTAAGTTCCTCCTGTGTAAATATTGTACCTACTATCTCTTTTGAGCTTTGTTCCTCCAAGGTTTATAGACCTCGGGAACACTCCTTGTGTCCCTGGAACTTCAAATGAGTTTTAGACTTAGATATTCTTGAAGAAAATACCATTTACGCACTCCTTGCGTTCATCTCCTTTGAGACTTCTTCAACACTTAAACAAAGTGGTTTCCCGATGCACTCCTTGCATGGGTCTTCTCCAATATTTTCTCTCCACTGAGAAACTTTTCACTCTTTTCACTTCAACTGAACAATTTTTCATTCCTTGCAATTCAACAGTAAATTCACATTATCACTTCTAAGCTTATGATTCTATCTCGAATCGGCCTATGCACTCCTTGCGGGAACTATGCACTCCTTGCACCAGGGATCTCAAAATATAAACAAATGAAACTTACAGAAACATCAAAGGTTTCCACACTTAACCATGAAAAACATATCCATGCATAAAAGATACATAAACAGATAAAGCACAGAGAGCATAAAGAAACATCACATGTACTAAAATAATTCAGATGAACACAACACCATACATTTGGAATCAAACCTCTCTTCTTATATTCATTCAGTAAAATATGTACATGGTCTCATACAGCTCTCTGCAAATCTTCATAAGCTTCAAAAACTCTTTCAGCAATAATAACAATAATATTCAACAACCTCATTTGGGCATACAATACATATGTTTATACATGGAGAGGCTTATTGAGCCTTCCCTCTAGACTACCTTAGTTCTATCCTATCATAGTTAATACATTCATCTACTAAGGAATATTACATTGAATGGAAATTACATTCAGATATGAGTTGATATTCATTATCTGTACAACCTTATCTAATAATTAAAATGATTACAATATTCGACGGCCTTATGTGATGGCTCAAGCCTCAAAACATTTAAAATCTTTAAATCACAATCCTTTCAAAATAGAATGACGCGCTCTCCTTGGAATTCAAAAACAGTTTGAAATCTGCGCATTGGGTGTTGAGTTGTCCTCCATGTGGCCTCTTTAATTTTTTATGGTGATGCTCCAGAATCATCTTCTAGCATGACAAGAGTGTAATTTTTATTTTGAAGGGAGAGAGAAGGGTAACCTCATGAAGCTTGTGAAATTTTGAGTGAAGGCAAGAAAACAGGTGGAAGAATTGTTTTTTTCCCATAAACCAAGTATTATGGAGAAATACCTAATGCTCCTTTTGGTGTCCCTCTATCTACCCAAAGAACATTAGATAATACATTATGCCAATTCCTATGATTCTCAACTATAGTATTCTTAATGATACAAATCAAGTTCTTATTGATTTATTTAGCCACTTTATTTCCTTGCGGATAGTAGTTAGCTAAATATCAAAGAATTGTGCCCTTGTCTAATGCGAATTCAAACAATAGTGAAGAAGAAAAATATGAAGTGTTATAAAATACAATGACCAAAGGAATTATGCATCTAATAATC
>ML808909.1:88703-113653 GCA_009831015.1 Picea engelmannii | reverse complement strand
ATTTCATTACTATTTTTATAAGTATTGGTAACCTTCCATTCATACTTGGGTGACATTATTTGATAAAAGTGGAAACCTTAATGTTATCTACAATGTATATCAACCACCATTAATATGATTGTGTTAATAGTACAATGTTTTAGCGATGGGAATGGAGTATCACTATGCAAATAATCTAAGTTCAATTTTGTAATGGATATAAAGTCCTTATTTGTGTGAGGAAAGAGGTTTGATCTTCTAAAGTTGGTTTATCTCCAACAATAAAAAAAAATCTAATACATGTTTCACAAACCCAAATTAGTTTAAATTAACTAAATAATAAAAAAAAATTATAAAAATATCCTATGTGATGTTTAAAGGCCTTATCCATGATTGTAATTCATAGAAAACTATGCTTCAAGTGAAATATTTTTAATTGAAATTTGGGCTTTCCATGGTTTCTTGCATCAATTGTTGAGATGCCGGTGCATATTCTAGAAAGACGGTGCTAGGAACAACTTTCATTGCATAGAAAGGTTTTATCTCCAACAATAAAAAAAAATTCTAACACATGTCTCACAAGTCAAATTAGTTTAAGTTAAATAAATAATAAAATTCTTTATCAAAAATATACTATGTGATGTGTGCCTCATTTGTAGAAAGGCCTTAGCCATAATTGTAATTCATAGAAAACTATGCTTCAAGTGAAATATTTTTAACTGAAATTTGGGATTTTCATAGCTTGTTGCATCAATTGTTGAGGTGTCATTGCCTATCCTAGAAAGACGTGCTATACTAGGGACAATTTTCATTGCATAAAAAGGTTTTGTATCTTTTGGGTTAATATTAATTTCCTTTGTATTTCAAGAGTTCAAGGTTGAAGCTTGGATTCAAAAACACACAACCACCATATTTTAGTTATAAAAAATTTGTTAGTTGAAAATAATTATGCATATTTTAAGATTTTATTTAAAAATATATAAAAAAATTCTTTAAACCTAAATAAAATGATTAAATAATTATTTAAAAATATTAAAGATCAATCCTATCTATTGACCTATATTTTCCATAATATGTTTACCAAATCCATTATTACATAGCATTTCCATAATACTAAACATTTTATTTGTTTTGATCACACCAAAGTCTTAACATCTATCTCATATTATTCATCAAATCCCTAGAAAATTAGAAACACCACAATAAAATTAATAGAGAAGATGGTAATAAACTTAGCCCCTCATACAAGCTTATCTATCTTAGTAAGTAACTTAGACTTTTCACATTTATTATTTTCTTTTCCTCTTGTAATTAAAAATTTTCTACCCCAATCTCCTTTTTCTCCTCTTTTATATCTATTTATTTCATTTTTTTATTACCTATCTTTAAATTTCAATAAACTTGTTATTAATTATCATCAATTATTTCTCTTTAATATATCATATTTATGGAATTATAATTTTAACCTATTGGTAACTTTATTCCTAATTATTATCTTATTATAAGTGTAGAAGGCTAAGTATATAGCAATGCATTGACTTTATATTATTTTGACCAAAAAAAATTAGCCATATACTTAAGTTTAACTATACTAAATTGAATTATTTATTTTCATGTTATTTCAAAAATTATTTATCTATTAAGTGATTGGTATATTGGTCCATAATTGAATGTCTTATTGCAAGGTTGAACTTGTAATCATTATTTTCTATCCTACTCAAATTTAATGTCAATTAGTTTTCCTTAAATTTCACATGGGTGGGGGCATTAATAGATCAAATATTATTATATTTTATCTATTAATGCCCCCACCCTCATATATTTTTCCTTGCTATAGTTTTTCACACACAACAAACATAATTCATTTGTTGTACTTATATTATTTATCTTTGTTTATGGTGTTTTTTTCTATATTTTTACATTTTTTTCTTATTGATAAAAAGATCACTATAAATTTATATTATCTTTAATAATGGAAACAATTTTATATCATTAATGTTTTTCATCTTGATAAAACTAATAGGTTAATTTGTGTTAGTAAAAGCTTATTGCATAGTACTTAAATAATTGATTTAAGATCATGAAAAACATGGTAAAAAGTGTATCACCAATGATTATAAGCAGATAAGAGATAAGCCTTTCCAGATATGTTAAACTAACCTATGTTTATAATAATAAAACAATAAAATAAGCAATAGATGTGTCCATAGAGATAAGCATCTCTTATGTAAAAAATGTTCATCTGACAGCTCATGAATCTCTGGATGGGGCCTACTAATTGATAGTTATCATATCACATCATTAGTATGCATTGTTTTGCTATTAACCATGCATCACAAGGAAAATAAATACAAACTTATTAAAATCTCAATTTTTTGAGTTTATTAAAATAATACATGTATTGTAATCATCAAATCAATTTAACAATATTTAGAAATTAAAATTTTTTTCACTTATTATATAAAATAATAAATTAATTAAAAATACTAAATTAATAATTTATTATGTAATTTTCAAACCTGAAATAAATAACATGTTTGCTTTAGCAATATGACCAAACTCCATTATCTCATTATTTTATTCAATCCAAACTTAATAAATTCTAGTAATTAATTTCATATTTTTTTTATTATTTTCAACCTAGCTTTTTCTTTTTCTCCTCATTTCTATTTACTTTTTTATCATTTAACTTTATTTTCGTAATAAATAAGATTAAGTTTTTTTCATTTTCTCCTCATTTTTATTTATTTATTTATCATTTTACTTTATTTTCATAATAAATGGACTAAGTATTGTAAGTTTTCACACTTTTCCAATTTACTATCATTGAAATTTAGTCAAGTAATCTTCCCTAAAATTGCAATTTTGGATTAATGAAATTGTTGTATTTAATGCATAAATGGGTCCAGTACATCATTATTAAACTAGATTGTGCAATGTTAACATCCAACACCATCAATACAACTATATTTTGCAATGTTAACATTTCATCTCATTTCTGGGATTTCATCAATTCAAAATGATTGTTGTTGGGTTTCAAGAAGAAAATGCTGCTTTCCCTTTCTATTATTTTGAGCTTAAAAAAAATTAGTTAATTTTCATGAAAGAGATATCATGGTTAATGACTAATTCTACACACATAATCCTAGAAAATGATATCTCATATGTTGAACTATTGAAGCCTCCCAATGGATTCAAATTTTTTAATCAATTATTTATTTATTATCATGGAGTAAGCTAATATTGTAACAAACAATCCTTAATTTCCAATAAGTTTTCTTTATAATTCATATTGTTTCAATAAAAATGTGGATTTCATCTTCAAAATTACAATTTTTCATTATCCAATTCTTTCAATTAATCTAACATGTGACTTGCAGAAAAACTACTACACTATTAAGTTGCTTCTATTATCATTATTTATTTTTCTAGACATCTTATTTTTAAATCTATAACTTTGACCTTTAACAACTTTTTCCTTATTTTCATTATCATTATCCATTTCTCTATACATCTTATAATCTATAACTTTGACCCTTAACAACTTTTTCCTTATTTTCATTATCATTATCCATTTTTCTATACATCTTATAATCTATAACTTTGACATATTGACAACTTTTTTCTTATTTTCAATATCATTATCCATTTCTTTATACATCTTATTTTTAAATCTATAATTTTATAGATGCTATTTTTAAATCCATAACTTTGAACTATTCACAAAGTTTTCTTTATTTTCTCATTTTATTCATTAAGATCTTACTATTTTAATCAATTTAATATCATTACTAAACTTTTTTTTTATAATTATTTTATTATTATTATTATTATTGTTTAGCTTATTCTTATTTAATTTTGTTTTTAATATCATTTTAAATTATTATTTCACTCATATAATTTAAATAAATCTAACGATTAAAAAACATATGTTTCCTCCTAAAAAATTACAAATTCTTCAAAACAACTTTACCACTCAAATCAAGAATATTATAATTAAATTTCTTAATAGTAAGTAATTGTATTTCTATTCTATTATTATGTGATCTTTTATTATTATTTTAATTTGTTATTAATAAGTATTTTCCTTTCAAATTTATTTATTTTAACTAATAACATTTTTATTTTATTTTTTAACATTATAATTAAATTTATTTTAAAACCTAGATTTTTTTAAATAATAAAATTAAGCTTAAAAAACCTTCAACTTAATTGTATCATAATCTTAAAATTAATAAATTAAATTAAAAAACAATTTATAAAAACAAAAATATCAAAAAAATATTATTATAATAAAATAATATAAGTACTAAAATAAATCAGCAATATATATCATCTTAACTTGATCTTTAAAATACAAATAAAAATTAAACTGATCTATAATATTCCTAATTTTAAGGTTGAAATAGATTCAAAAAATTGAACCATTTTTATGAATCTTGAATTAAAATCAATAATTTTTTTAGAAAAACTAAAATAATTAAAATTTTAACTTCACATATGAAAACTCCCACCATTTGAACTTTGCTTAAAAACTCCAACCATTTTAAAATTTCCCTATATATTGGTTGGAAATAAATGAGATTAATTAAATACAAAACTTCAACAGGGTTGTATGCGTCCACAACAGTGGAGGGCAGACCCGTTGGCAAAATTCAAGCTGCAGCCTGTAGCGTCAGGCAATTGCTGTTGCAGAATACAGCAATTGCAATATGGTTTTAGTAATTCGTTTCCCAATGATGTGCATGTGCTGGATACCAGATCGTCGTAGCAAAACTCTGGACAGTATACTGTGAAACACCAAATTAAATATTAAAAAAAAAAAATGAAACTAAAGCAACAAATCTAGCAAGAAAAAGATGGCTATCTCACGAGGGCCCTGTTGATTTATCATCATCTCCTTTCCTTGTACGATGACTGAAGCTATCATTGTCAACAGTATGAAACCTGCGCCAATATAACTTCATTAAATTTTGACTAAATCTGAATATCACCCTAACAACGATAATTATAAGAAAAAAAAAAAAAACATATTTACAATTGAATCTGGGGAAGTTAGATGCGCTTACTACAATGAGGGTCGAAGAGATATATTAATGTGTTCTCTTAACCTCTGGATTTTTGATAAACAGATGCCAATATTACAGTGACTAGTAAGTTATGTTGATTGAAAATTAAATTATAATAAGCATAACCCCAAATCCTAAGAATCTATGGCCAACCTAAAAAAAATATTTCTCTTAGACTTATAGTGAGCGTTATAGGAGCCCCCACCCATGCCTCTTTTAGTTTTTTTTCTTTCCTATGATTTTCAAACCTTAATCAGTAGCACCTCCTCTTTTATTAAAGATTCTGATTTCATTTATAGAACTTAGAATTTTTGTCGTCATGATGATGACCTTATGGTTAGTTTTGAAGTGGTTTTTCTTTTTACCAAAATTCATTTTTCAAAAGCCCTAACCTTGATGTCCAAACTGGTTAACCTACAAACTCTTAATCTTATCAAAATCTGCTTCTCCTCGACTTTCTTTACCTTTAATGGGGTTTTCTATGAACAAATTGAAGGTACATCCATGGAGTCATCATTATCCTAGAGGGTGGATAATATATTTATGGAACATTTTGAGTCTTTTACCTTAAGTAGCTTTCATCTTAAACCCAAATGTTGGTTTCTATTTGTATATGACACTTTTGTCATTTGGTCTCATGGCCATTCCCACTTGATCTCTTTCTTCAATAGTCCTAATAGTCTTTCCCCCCACATCCAATTTGCTATGGAAATTCAAAAGGACAAATCTATCCCCTTTTTGGATGTTCTCGTCTCTCATCTTCATGATGGCTCCCTCTCCCACCAAGTCTACAAGAAGAAAACTCACATAGACAGATACCTTAATCAAGAAAAAAACTCACATAGACAGATACCTTAATTCTAGTTCCCACCATCATCCAGCTCAAAAACCCGTTGTCGTAAAAACCTTGATTACTCATTCCATCTGCATAAATGCCTCCCTATTCCTTACAGAAAAAAATGTCCACTTAACCAAATCTCTTTTGTTCAATGGCTACTCTCTCTCTTTCAAATTAACCAAGTCTTTAGCTCAACCAACAATCCTAAACCAAAAATCCCCTCTCTCCTGGTGCTCTCCTCTCTCTCCCTTATATACCTGTTGAGGGGCCTCTTAAGCCCTAATAATAATCACATACATGTATTATTAGACATTAGACATAGAATGTATAAAGTCAAGTAAATATATATGAATGTATGTAATAAAAGATAAAAAAAAACACCTAAGAAATGATTAGTTGGAGGGGGTGCAACCTTTCCAGCCATTTACTTATTGTATAAATAACCATAAAGGAAGAATAATAAAGTGGTTGGTTATCCTTCCCCATATTTATCTCCTTCTTTCTTGGGATTATATGTGTGTCTTGATGTGCTTAATGCCTCTCTCTTACATGCATGCTTCTATTCCCTAGATTACAACACTATGTTTCTCTTGTCGTGTGACTTGAATAGGGACTTAGATATTAAATGGAAAATTTGTTCTTGATGCCCATGGATGTTGATCAACGATCATGATCAAGTTTGAAGACCTATCCACAAACCATGAGTAAAATATTGGCTTTGGTATGGTCATTAATTAATTCATTTTACATTAAATATGGGTTGCAGAACAACATATTTTGAGAGAAATTGCAGAAATTTTGATTTTGTTATTAGCAGAAGTTGTATTCTTCATTTATTGAAAAAAAAAAAAGGATACTAAAGTTGATATAAAAAACTATTGAGAGCATATTATGCCATACCATTTCAAACTTATTATGCACTTCCCTATTTTCACACCTCTGTACCTGCTAGCCCTTCATGCTGCAATGATAGAACACCATTTGATCTAATCCCACTCAAAGTGCCAATGCCTGATGGTGCCATTGCCTGATGCTTTTGTTTTTTGGCATCACCGTGTTCTCAATCCCAATATCACAAGCAATAAATCTATTGCCATTGACAGCCATAATATTCCATGTCAAGCATTCCTCTTAGATCGAAACAATTACATAGATATGAAATAAAGGGCATATAAGTAGTTCATTCCATAGCAGGAAACAATACTCACCAAATGTTGCAGAGGTGTATGTTGTTAGGTGGTTCATGAAGCTTTTCTTCCCTGTGATTACAGCCGAGTCCATGTTGTCTCCCAGACACATGAGATTTTTTTCTTTTTATTGTCGAGCAAAACATTTTTATCATACATGCCTGTCTTCACATGGATTATATACATTCTAATGCTATTATTGGAGCAACATGGTTTTAGTGTTGTTGTATTGGAAATATTCTTAGTCCCTCACTCGATCCAACTCGTGGCACAAGTCCGTCATTATATGGTCACGCTCGGTATTTCCCTCACCGAAGTTCTTCCTCAATGATGGCATTAAAGATGAACGGCCTAAGCAGTAAACAAGTCGATCGACCAACCTTCGACCTGGGAATCCAATCAACCCATTGTGGGGATAATTTCATTGGTCAGTGGCAACGCTAGTGAAAGGCTATTGACAATCATATATAGATTAAGTCAACTGTTTTAATGAAGACCGTACAATTAACTGGAGAAGGAAGTCGATTGCACTTCATGGACTTCCTGCAAAAGCTTTTGCTAGAATTACTTTACGTCCCATGCAAGGTTTCATCGGCTAGAGGTTCAGTTTTGGTCACACTTTCACTGTCTGCATCTACATGCTACAGAATGATATCACTTGTATGTTGAGCGAAGTGATGACGGTATCTATGTGCTCGTTGGAATTGATTCTTGGTGAGCGGCCTCAACCACTTCATGCTGAGGATTTGATCCTTGATGGGTTTCGTGACATGCCAGTGTCTTCATCAAAGAACAAATTTATGATATCACAACATTTACCTCGAACATGCTATCTGGTTAATATTTTGCTTCACATAGATATCCTGATAATACGTGGGTGATCCTCATATCTTTTTGGAAAGTCTTTAAAGAAAAGACAATTTACAAATATAAAAATCATAAAAAGATGGTTTATGTAATGTCCACGTTATGAAGGAAAGGGCCTTTTAAGTGAAAATGGGTGATTCACTTAGTCAATTGAGCACTGAAAAGGATTTTTGTTGTTGTTGTATGGGTCATGTAAAGTTGGTCTACAATGTATACAAGAAGTCCTAATAGTCATCGTAAAGAGTGGGAAAGGTCTCATGTCAAATGTTCAAAAAGAAGTCTCACTTTATGAGTGCTAATACATTGAGGACAATAGTTTAGTTGAGTCTATAGATAAGAAAATAAAAAAATGTTAAGTTAGTTATGTAGTTTAGTTGAGTCTATAGATAAGAAAATAAAAAAATGTTAAGTTAGTTATGTATATTGATTAAGTTTATATAAGTTTTTGTAAAATCTAAGTTAAAAGTGAAGAAAGGAGGGAAAGGCAGATGATCTCCTCCATCAATGTAATGTAAGTTAGTTTTTAGCTGATGAGATCGGTTCTTCACCAATGGAAGTCGATATTCAGTGGACAATACTTAGTTGATTTTGTAATGTTCATGGGTGAAGTATTGTCGATATTCAGTGGACAATACTTAGTTGATTTTGTAATGTTCATGTAAAGTGGTAGTGAAGTCGTCCTTCATATAATATCAGTGGTAATGAAGTCGTCCTTCATATAATATCAGATGCAAACTCCATATAATTTTAGAGACCAGAAAAAATTAAAGAAGCACATCTAAGTTTGATGAGAAAAGCAGAGTAGTGTGCACATAGTAGTTGAGAGAGCATGATGATCGTAACATGTTGGAAACAATCGAAGGCAGTCCAGAAAGAGACATATCTTAACAGACACAAACACGAGAGATAAAAAGAAAATATTATGGCAGAAGAATGAGTGGACTGATTGAACCTCCTGATATAAAGGTTGTAGAATAGTTCTTGAGTTGTGACCTAGAAAGACAAAAATCAGAGAAATGGTAGATTGGCAGAGCGCAAAGTAAGACGCTCACCTGGGAAGATGAACCATCTTGCTACGAGTGTCATACATGATTTTAGGGGCTAAATTTATCCAATGGGATAATTCTCCATGGTTTTTTCCAAAACAAGATTCACTAATTTCCATATCTAAAAATGATTTGCCCAAATTCCATAGAAAAATTATCCCCGACGAGTGTTGTGCATGTGCAAGATGAGTCTAGGATGAGTCACTCACCACTTTGAAGGCATCAAAGAGAAAGGTGTAACCATACGATCAAAATGACCATTATTGAGTGGGAGCAAAGCACTACGAGACTCACAGAATGCACATGTCACTACCAGATTGAAGACAAAGGCCAAGGCCAAAGAGTAACATGTCATTAGTTATCTTCACACTTGCTCAGGACTAACAAGGACTTGAGTGTGGGGGAGATGTTGAAAAGGCCTCTTAGGTAGGGATGATTTTAAGGATGAAAATTTATATTAAAGTATAGAAACATGAAATAATCTTACTAGTCCTTAATATGCAAAATGTAAAATGTTTGGCGATAGTTTTGTAAAAATATTCAAAATTCTAAGGATTTTATATAGTTTCTATAAAATTTTGGCAATTTTTAAGAGGCCAAGTCCAAAGAGTAACATGTCATTAGTTATCTGCACACTACTCGGGATGAACAAGGATTTGAGTGTGGGAGAGATGTTGAAGGGGCCTCTTAGGAAGGGATGATTTTAAGGATGAAAATTTATATTAAAATGTAGAAACGTGGGTTAATCTTACTAGTCCTTAATATGCAAAATGTAAAATGTTTGGCGATAGTTTTGTAAAAATATTCAAACTTCTAAGGATTTTATATAGTTTCTATAAAATTTTGGCGATTTTTAAAGTAAAATAATTTTATTCTATGGAATTTGGGCGAGTTATTTTTAGAAAAAAATGGAAATTAAGGAATATTTTTTTGGGAAAAAACATGGAAAATTAGCCCATCTATGAAATTTAGCCCCTAAAATCATCTATGCTCTTAGGCCCTAATAGTCATCACATACATGTATCATTAGACATTATACATAGAGTAGATAAAGTCAAGTAAATATATATGAATGTATGTAATAAAGAATTAAAAAAACCTAACGAATGATTAGTTGGAGTGGGTGCAACCGCTCCAACCATTTACCTATTTTATAAATAACCCTAAAGGAGGAATAATAAAGTGGTTGGATATCCTTCCCCACATTTGTCTTCTTCTTTCTTGGGAGTATGTGTGTGTCTTGATGTGCTTAATGCGTCTCTCTTAAATGTGTGCTTCTATTGCCTAGATTACAATGACACCACTGAGCATATTGCGAAGCTATTGGCTAAGAAGAATATCAAAACCATGTTCAAACCCTACAAAACCCTCAAAAAACTTTTCAAAACTACTAAAGATAAAACCAAATCGATGTTCGGCCCAGGAGTTTACCAAATCAAATTCTTTGTTCCTGTGGGAAATCCTACATAGATCAAATTGGAAGAAACTTTAAAGCTAGGCTTAAAGAGCATATAGTTTATACTACATATAACCAAATCTCCAAATCAACTATCATCGAACACTCCTTTAAATCCAAGCATTTTATTTTCTTTGACCAAACAAAATTTTTAGCCTTTGCCCCTCAAGACTCCTCTCGTTTCATCTGTGAACCCCTTGAAATCGAAAAACATCTTGATAACTTCAATCGCAAAGATGGCTACAAACTTAGCCAGTCTTAGAAGTCCATCATTCATCAACTTGACCATTAGGATTTCTCCTTCATGAGTTTAGATACCTGATCATTTATAGCCTATCTCTCTCTCCTCTCCTTTTTCTTTGCTTCTTTTCCTTGTATCCTCCTACATTTCTCGATTTATTTTCCTTACCTCTAAGTGTTCCTCACATTGCATGTTTCCTCTTCATCTTTCTAAAATCTTCTTATCTTTTTGTTTTCGACTATTAACCTAACCTCCTTTTCAAAATCATTATTATCTCATACATACTATAACTTCATTTTATTATTTTCTCATAATAAATACCCTAATTTCTTTTTACTTTAACATTTTTTTTTCTATTTTTAACTTATAATATATTAAATGTCCCCAATAAGTATTGAAATCATTTTTTCTCTCACCACTTTCTTCATTTCTCTCTCCACTTTCTTCATTGTTATTCTCTTTCCTTTGCCTCATGTTTTTCCTTTGCCTCATGTTTTTCCTTAGTTAAAATCTATTTCTCTCTCTTGTTTCTTTAATTAAATCCTATGAATCTTATTTTATATTTTTCTCATTACCCTTTATTTTATTTCTTTATCACTCTTATTATACATTATCTCTCGTTCTCAACGGTTTTGTCCTTTTCTTTTTTTCTTCTATTCATTATTCTCTCCTACCATCTCCTTAATTCCTTATTTTTAATCATAATTTTCATCGAATCTCAACTACCTCTATTATTTCCAACCTTAGAAGTCCTTTTAATTTATTTCTCTTGAATACCTAATCTCAACTGCTAATTCTAATACTTTAAGCAATCCCTAACCTGAACAACTAATTTTAATATTTTTTCATTTTTTTTCTCTCCTATCTAACAACTATTCTCTAATCTTCTTTTTTAAATACAAATTTCAACATTCTTTTCCACCACATTATCTTCTCATGTCTGTGATGATGGATGAAGTGTCCACTCAAAACATTGAATGCTTCAAAAAAAACTTTTAAAAAAATAATTTTAATGTATCTCCACTAATACATATTCACTCTACACTAAAAACATATTCACTCTATCTCATTGTGAAACAATAATGGATCCTCCTCAATAAACATTTAAACTCATGCCTAAATATTACTTTTAATTCATTTAACAAGAACAAATATTTCCACTAAACAATAACATCATTGACATCATTAATGAGACTATTCTAATGCCTTCAAACTTTTTGAAGTAATAATTGATCTTTTAGTACCGAATTATAGACAATAATAATTCCAACACATACAAAGCCCTATGTAACTTTCAAATGAATGATCTTTGCCTAAGTTCTTGGGTAATGCACTTAAATCTATTCTTCCAACTCTATAGTGAGAAAGGATGTGTTAACATCAACCTAATGTGCATGTAAGTATCAATAGAATCTACTCCCTCAACATGAGTGTACTTATTTGTTGCCAAGGTTGTGTTAACATCAACCTAATGTGCGTCTAAGTATCAATAAAATCTACTCCCTCAATACGAGTGTACTCATTTGTTGTCAAGCCTTCTTTTTATGGATCAATTGAACTTTCCTGGTTATAATGGAACTAAGTTTTTTCTATTATTCCCCTCACCCCTACCTTCACCCTCATATTTACTTCCCCCATCCCTATATATGAGGGTGAGGGTGGGGGTGGAGGAAATATATGAGGGTGGGGGTGGAGGAAATATATGAGAAAACTTACCTATATATGAAAGTGAAGGTGAGGGTGGGGGTGGAGGAAATATATGAGGGTGAGGGTTGAAGGAATAATAAAGAAAACTTATTAATAAATTTTCTCTATTATTCCCCACCCCCACTTCTCTATTATTCCTCTCACCACCACCCTCATATATTTCTCCACCCTCATATGATAAAGGGATAAAGGTAAGGTAAGAATAATATTAAAAAAATGTTTGAGTGACTATTTACATTGAACTTTTTTTCTTTATTATATATTCATATTATCTTTTTTATTATTATTGTATTTTCATATCAAGATACATTTCTTTTTATCACTACTTTTCCATGGATAACTAACATATTTAAGTTTTTTATTCCTATAAAAGAATGAAATAGGAATTAAAAAAACTTACGATGGCGTTTGAATCCTTTGTTGTTTTCCTAACAATTAATGGTTCGTGAATAGTCATGCCCACTCTTCTAGTTTTAGTGGTCAAGGATGAACTTCCTCCATTGCCTAATTAATCTAATGTTAATGTATTCCTTCCTACTCATTGGACCCCACATCCGTGAATAGTCATGTCCACTCTTCTAGTTTTAGTGGTCAAGGATGAACTTCCTCCATTGCCTAATTACTCTAATGTTAATGTATTCCTTCCTACTCATTGGACCCCACATCCATGTCGATGGTTCCAAATGAAAAAACATTATAATCATTATCAAGCGGGAAAATGGAACATTGAAGTTTGTTTCTTCACAACAATTTTTTATGTTTGAATTTGGTTGACAATATTTTTCCTTACTAAATCAAAAATCTTGTAATTCTTATTTCTTCATCAATATGCATCTCACACATTTATCATCTAACTTCTTATGTTTCTCATCAAGCACATGGACATACACAAGACACACAAACACCTTTACAGGCTTAATATTTAGTTTTCTCAAACAATATGCTTCACTAGGAATCCTTGACTCTGGCTCTAGTGATGATATTAAACATATGCATCATGATTGATATGAATCCATTTTGATGCATTGTGTAAAGCATTGTGAATTCAAGTTGAATGCACTCTTGTTTACTAAATTTATTGAAAAAAATGAATCTAATTTCTCTATATACTCCATCATTTTTATTTCAAAAATTAATAATGTTTTTTTATATGCATGCGTTAAAAATGTCAACTAAAACATGAAATTTTAGCTTCTATCCTTCAACTAGCTCATCCCTTGTCACACTCTCGAGGATTATGGAGGTTAACATGTCAAAATATATTATGAAATTGTAACATCATCAACCTTGTCAATAACCTTCCTTCGATGTCACTTTAATAATTCTAAAAAAAATTATATAAGTTATTATTGTTTTAATTGCCTACAAAATTATTTCTAAGAAAAAAAAAATTCTCATAGAAGGAAAATAAATGTCATTTTAAGAAAATTTTAAGAATTCTATAAAAGGTTTATATAAGTTATTGTAAATTTTAAGAATTCTACAAAAGGTTTATATAAGTTATTATTGTTTTAATTCCCTACAAAATTGTGTTTAGGAAAAAAAAATTCTAATAGAATCCTTTCAAGGAAATTAGATATTTCTAGGTGTGTGATACAATGAGAGTGACTAACATAAACAATGTGATTTAACAAAGTGATGCACTTTGCCATGTTTTGATACTATGGGTGTGAATCGATCTACAAAGTAGAGATCCTTAACATAAATAGTTTGATTCAACAAAAGACATATACTTTGTTATGTTTTGGTACTAGGGATGTAAAATGATCTTCAAAGTAATGATTCAATATATAGCTCATGGAGTTTTTTTTCCCAAGAATTTGATACTATAAATGAAACTACATTATTTTATATTTTATATGTTATTCAATTCTATAATACATTTGTTATCAATGAACACGTTATTTGGTATATTAGGACCTTTGACAGTTATGTTGTATTTGCATATCACCGATGTAGATCATCTCATGCAAATATGTTGGCCCTTAAAAGATCTAAAATTAATATGAATCTACACGTGTGTATGTGTATTATCATTAATTATTGACATTATTGTCTTAAATTCTCTCTTTTACATTATAGAGTCTAAGTTTATTTTTCTTTTTTTTATTATTATTTATAAGCATGGATGTGGCACTTGTCACATCAGATGTGGGAACAAACATTACCCATATCCCTCATACTAAGTTGTATAATGCACCTCATTTCACTTAGTGCAATGAACTAATTATAAATTAATTGAAAATTCTAACATGATTGTCAATCAAAATAAGAATTTTTCTGAACCTATGGCTCTTCCATGAGAAAGATGTATGACTTCTTTAGAGGTGGTATAGAAATTATCTTCCAAAAAGGAGTTTGAGGTAATATTTTTGTTAGTGTCTTAATATATGATAGTGCAAAATATGTTGACACCATTAAAGTTCTCAAGTTTTTGCATGTCTACCTTCATGAACAAAAATTTTGTTGGTGTCGATGGGGTCCTTGTTAACATCATTCTCATGCAAAGTGATAAGAACATAAATCAGTAATGGGGTCCTTGTTTACAACATGCTCTTTTGTTCTTTTTTTTCTTTTCTTTTTTTCAAAGGTGGGAAAACCTATCATAACTCAATTGTCAACCACAAGTGAGGACAACCATCACTAGTTGATATCCACAATTGTGGGTTGACTCATCACCATTATTTAAGGAAAACCACGCCATTTGAAATGAATTTCTAGTGGTCTGTAAGGGGGTATAATTCCACTGATTCCAGATACCTCTAGGCCTTGGGCCATTAACTCATTTTCTTACATTTGAGGAAGATGAGATCTTACGCAATTAGAAGCAATTTTAGGTCTTACTCTAGGATAAATTTACATCATGCTCATACAAATGGATAAGTACATAAATACTTATTTTCGGGTATGATAGATCAATTTCCATAATATCAATTTCATGTACCAATTGTTAGATCGGTTGCACACCTTTCTGTGGATTAAGGAACATTAATATCAATTTTTGGAAATGTTGTCTAAACATGTTTTATAAATACATGGATGGTGTGGCAAGAGGGTAATAGTCCCACAACCTTTCCTTAGTTTGCCCATATTCAAACCATTGATTATTTTACAACAATGTATGTATGAAAAAATATAATATTTCACACACAATACAAATTGTAATAAACAAAAAGTGTGTATTCATAAGGGTTCACATATTCTCATTATTCAATAATAGACTACATTGCATTTTTTTATCATCTTGGTCATATAGACTACTCGCCTCTCTCACTATCATTTTTTCCTCTCTTAACTCACCTCTCTCACTATCAATATTTGCTCTTACAAATAACATGTCTCTCATGCATTATCTTGATGCACATAGTCTACAACCCTGGCCTCTATCTCCTTGTTTTTCATATCTTTTGACTCCATAAACCACATCACACCTTCATATATCTCCTTATCCTTTGGAATCCAAACACTCCAATTCCACTTCTCTTACTTCTCTACAACTATCCTTCTATCATAGCCAACTTTATCTATCTTGGAGCTAATTTTATCTATGCCGATTATATCTAGCTTGCCTTCGACTAGGTCATCCAAACTCACTTCTCTTAGGGAAACCCAATATCCTTCACACTACATAACTATATTCCCATCTCCTTCAACCTTTGGGATTCTAATTGCTTCAACTACCTATTGGTAACAATTGATCCTCATATTTTCATTGTTTGACTTCATTTCCATTTGAACAACCTTTTAACTTATTAAGAAAACATATTTATATTCCCTTACATGTACAACATTATATCCTCTCACATTCTTATTTCTCTCCACCAATAGTTTCTTCTATTTTCCAATATTTTCCTTACACCTCCATGTTGAAGTTATGTTTATATTGAGAGAGGGAGGGGGGGCGGGGGTGAATTAGTATAAGATACTTTTTACTTTAATTGAGCATTCATTAAATTTAAAACATTAAATGCATGTAAAATCAAATCACGCTACACATATTTTAACTTGGAATCCCTTGTGGAAGAAAACCACAAAAACTTATCTTTATAAATGTCTACTAAAGACATCGATCTCCTTATATGAGCACTAAATCAACAATATATTGTGTAGGCACCAACCTAATCAAGACACTAATTTCTTCAGTGGAGCCCCAACTCAACAAGATATTGTGTAGGCAAAAACCTACTCGAGACACCAATATCCTTGGCTGAGAACCAACTCAGTAAAACCTGTATAAGAACCAACATAAGATATCCATACACAAATTACTTATGAATTCACCTACGTGATTCATACTTCATTTATTTCATAGCATCATTATACCCTTAAATTTCATGCTCCAACGTCTTTCTTTGCTTCATACCCCAGAAATATATTCAAATCCTAGTCAGATTTAACCTTCATGCCCTAGTGAACCTCATAGCATCATTCTCATAATATAATCCCGTATTGTAGCATCACAACCTCAAAAAAGTTCACTTTGCATCATCATAAACATTAGTCCTCCACAGTGCACCCTTAAAACTCCAAGAAAACTCCTCTTGCACACCTTTAGACCCCAAGAAAACTCTCTAGCTTCTCTTGTGCACCTCAGATCTCTTCTACGCACCTCAGACTTTATATTATTTCTTGGATTCTCTTCAAATCCACACATATATCCTATAGTTATAGTGTTTCTTTTCTCACTTTTAGGGTTGACCTAAACTTTCTGGCTAGGTTGTCTTACAAAAAAATTATTATCTCCTCATTCCTAAGGAGTTAGAGGGAGTACCATATATTGTTGGAAAGGTATCAGAATAATATTTCCAACAATATAACCTATTCTCCCATTTGAGCTAGGTATTTAAATTAAAAATTCCTTCAAAGATAGGGTATCCAAACCAAACATCAAAAATACAAAAACAAAATTTTCAACAATCTCCATCTTGCAATATTTATCTAGTCGCCCTCTATCTTTGACATCAATGATGGAAACATTTCCAACAATCTCCCCCTTTTTCATTGATGGAAACCCTTAGTCAATTTTGATACTCCCTTTGTCTGCAACTTTCCTCGTGTCCACGGTTATTCCTTTGCCTACAACTTCTCCCCCTTTGACATCAATGACAAAGGTATGCTTCCCTTGATCTTGTGCTTTCCTTTACTGATGAGATGACAAGGATATCACTTTCATATTTCATTTACTTGTCCCATACAACATTTTTATCCTTTGACTTTATCACTAACATATACATTGCTTAGGGTTATGTTTTTATTTTCCTCTAATCTTCCTAAACTTGATTTCCTTATCTCGCAACCTTTAGAATGAAATGTGAGGTTGTAACTTTGATCACACATTTGACTGACACTTAGAATATTTTGTTTTAACCCTTCAACATACAATACATTGTGTGTTTTATTATTTCCATTATCAAGTCTAATGGTACATTTTCCAACTATCCTTGCATAACCATTATCCACAAAGGTAAAGTTGCCTCCTTTTTATTCCTTTAGAATGATGAATTTGTTTTGATCCCCTGTCATGTGTTTTGAAAATCCACTATCAATGTACAGTTGGCTTTATTTGTCTTCAATATACATTACACGTCTGCATTCTTCCTTCTTCGGTTCTTCTTGCTTCCTTTTCCACACCTTTGTGTATTATTCTCTATGCTTGATAAGATCATCTTCTTCCCTATTTGTTTTAGGATACTTTATTATGATGCTTCTACAGTCATCTGCTATGTTCTGTAATGTCCTCTTCCAATTGATCGTGATGGGGGGGTGAGTCAATAGCCTATATGACTCACATAGGCTATAGTCAACAAGGAAAAACAGAGTCAAGGAGGTTTCACTAGGTTAAAATATGGACAAACCCTAAAAGTGACATTAAATAAAATAAATAATTATATTTAAATGGAGTTGGAGGAAAAATATTTTATTTGGTCAAAATGGGGGAAAGATCTAGAAGATACAAAGGAAGGATAAATAAACGAGAAACCCTTCCCCTGGTCATTATGATTCAATATCTTATTGAGTTCTCTTTTAACCAACGTTTTCGTTGGGGTTTTGGGAAAAACCCTTCCATTGCAGGTTTAGTTTCGGTGGTGCAATATCCACCCTAGCTAGAAAAAGAACAGACTTCATCTGGAGTCCTCTTTGAGTTCCTTATGGTGCTTGATTATATTCTAGAGAGATTTGTAGGTATATTAGTTGGCACGATGCGTTTGCGACAAGTTTTAGGAAGAGTCCATTATCCATATCTGTAGGTATTAGAGGGTTTAGAGTAGTCTTAGCAGAAGGAATCCCTGCAGGTTGATCAAGGGTCATCCCGCGAGGCCCTGTGTGACACCCTACAGGATTCCCACGAGGACTCATGTAGATTGGGGGTTTGCAATAGATCAGGTCTGTAAAGGTGTTATGAAGAGTTAGGAGGGCCACCTACAGAGAAAACTTCACTGGAGCATAGCAGTAGAGGGTTTGGAGAGTCGTGGGATTCATATATTGACATCATTCCAAGTTTTTTTGTTTGTTTTTGTAGTAGATTGTGATGCTTCCTGACATCCATTAGTTTGTGTGGTTAGTAGTATTATGCAACTACTATTACAACCATTAGTTATCATTGTATTGATTCTAGAAACTTCCACCCATAATAAGATGTCATGGTTATTTGCTCTAATCTTTTGTAATGGATGCTTGCTATCTGTTTGATAATATTTATCATTGAGTAACTATTTTATAAGAAGTTAGCAACACATTCACTGAAGAAACAACAATTTCAGGAAAAAGCATAAAATATGCATCTAACCTAGTTGGGGACATTCCAATGGTACCAGAGTTGGTGATTATGCCATCATGTCACTACATTGATGCCTAGAAGAAAAGGTTGAGGAGGACATACCACTTGAGAGTCACCCAAAAAAGAAACAGAAGTAGATTACATAGATTCAAAGCCAAAAGGAGGCATGGGGGACCATGGTGAAGATAGAGTTTCACGACTATTGGAATCCATAGTCAATGAGAAACGACAGATGGTCATTGAAAAATGACAGATGACACAATTCCTATCATAGTTCCTTACCAACACTCAAGAAAATAAAAACCATGGAGGATTCAATGGGAACCAATTAGAGGGAAACCATCGAGGAAGTAGAGCTTATGCAAAAGGTAGTAATAACCATAATCTGACCCAGGGTAGGACCTAAATATCCCTAGGCCTTTATTGCCACAATTCTTGATAGAGAAACCTATGGAGGCATCGAAGCAACCAAATCATGGGTTTGATATTAACACCTCATATAGGGTGTACGATATGGCACATGAAGATATCCGGGAGAAAGTTTCCTATAGATACTTTTGTGACCTTAAACATAAATATGGTCTGAAGGAGGGGAACATGGGAGCACAAAGCCCACAAAACTTTGATCTTAGGTGTAAGGTGGGAAGGTTGATTATCTTACCCTTCGATGGGTCTACAAAGAGCATAGCCAGGGCCTTGATACATAAGTTGGATACTTATCTCCAACTTAATTCAATTACCAAAGCCAAAGCAATTAAGTATGCCACCCTTCACTTGGAAGGAGAAGCTCATGAATGGTGGTACCATGGGCTAGTGACATTAGTTCACACCAACATAACTTCATATCTGGACTTCATTCATCACTTGATGGACAGGTTTGACCAAAAATACCTTGAGATACATTTCATGGAGTTGGAATAGTGGAAGAAGACAGGCACACCAGAAGCATACATCACATATTTTTAAAGGATGGCAGTTATGGTGACAGATATCTCTCAATAGAGATTGGTGATTCTATTCACATAGGATCTAGCTAAACCCCTGAGAGGATGGGTGAAGGCCTTTAGGCCAACCACATTGCATGAATCCATCATGAGATGCTAGGACATGAAGGACATAGTCAAGAAGAAGGTGTTGATGAAATCCTTCATCCCTCAAGGAGGTAAGAAGACAAGGCTTCCACAAAAGTCATGGACAGGGAAGGATAGAACGGATGAGGAGACTCGAAGAGAAATAAGGAGGAAAAAACTATGTTTTTGTTGCAAAGATCTGTGGGAACCAGGTCATATATGTATTGGAAAAGGTAAGGTCCATTAAATCGAGGTAGTTTTCGATGAGGATGACGAGGAAGAAGAAGGTGTTCGACGAGAAAGTGGTGATCCATCGAAAACCATAGAATAGGGACCATTACAAGATAGCCCCAAGGGAGTAACCATTGATACATTTTTAGGGGTCACTAAATACTATACTTTCAGGGTCATAGGTATGTTACAAGGGCATAGGGTTATGGCATTGGTGGATGGTGGGGCCACCCACAACTTCATTGATGTTGCACTTGTCACCAATAGAAATATCCCTGCAGAGATTTTGAAGGATTCAATGTGGTAGTAGCAGATGGATACAACATGATGTGTACTCAGAGGATTAGGGGACTGGAAGTGACCTTGGGAAACTACAAGTTGACCGATGACTTTTATGTCGTGGATTTAGAAGATACTCATGTGGTTCTAGGAGTTCAGTGGTTATACTCTTTGGGAGATATCTACATGAATTATAAGGACATGAGGATGGAGTTCAAGGAAAAGGATGGGAAACGAGTTGTCCTGAGAGGTATGTCAATATGTTCCCCCAAGATCGTGTCTAACCAACGCATGGAGGCCCTTTTTAAACACAGGGATGTGACTTGCATAACATAATGCTTGATCATTATGGCGAAGCCATCACAGGAACGCCAGCATTACCCTATGGATATCCAGGCATTGCTTAGAAAGCATGAGAGATTTTTTGAACCATTTCTAGCACAGAGACCACCTGACATAGGATTTGAGCATGTAATTGAGCTAGAAGAGGGGTTGAAGCCCATCATCAACACTCCCTACATGTATCCCAAGAGATTCAAAGACGAAATAGAAAAGAACATAAAGGAGCTACTACAAATGGGATACATCATGCCTAGTTCTAGTATTTTTGCCTCGTTAATTGTAATAGTGAAGAAGAAAGATGGTATTATGAGGATGTGCATAGACTACGAGGCACTGAACAATAAGACCGTAAAAAATAGATACCCAATACCCCAGATTGATGAGTTGATAGACGAGCTACATGGGGTGGTGTACTTCTCAAAGGTTGATCTGCAATCAAGATACCACCAGATATGGGTCAGGGAGGAAGAAATCCATAAAACAACATTCAGATGTCACTATGGGCACTACGAGTTCTTGGTCATTCCCTTCGAGTTGACCAATACACCCTCTAAATTCCAGTCATGCACGAACCATATCTTCAACAAATAGTTGAGGAAATTTTTATTGGTGTTCTTTAACGATCTTCTCATCCATAACAGGACATGGGAAGAAAACCAGAAGCATGTGGACGAGATTCTCACCATTATGGAAGAGAAATCTCTTTTTTCCAAAGAGGCAAATTGTGAGTTTGGTTTTGTTGGATTATTGAGAAAGGGGGTGAATCAGTAATGAGCAATTATAGTACTTTTAACCATAGTATATTCCTCAACAATATTCAATAGTTTATCATTATCATTCAATATATCATCAACAATATAATCATAAAAAACATCACATCACAATAGATACATAGTACACTAGAATTTACATGGAAACACAAATGGGAGAAAACCACGAAATGTTTTTCTTATATAACAAAAGAATACAATCATTGGAAGCACCAACTTCTTGATTCTCCGACTACAACTAAAAGGAGGCTCCAACACCCTATTCTCAGGCTCCAAACTGAAGGAAGCTACAACTCCCTGAATTCTCTGGCTCCAACCAAAAGGAGGCTACAACCCCCTAAGTTCTCCAGCTCCAATCGGAAGGTGGTTAAACCCACCTATCATTGCCTCATCCTGTCGCCTTGAAGTATAAGTGTAGACCAATTGTCGCTATCAAAAACTATGCCATTGTCATTGCCACTGCCTCTGACACTCTGTCTCTATCAGTGTCACTTTGTCTATGTCATTGTCACCCAGTCACTGTCATTGTCTCATCAACTTGTATCTTCTCATCAACGAACCAACACCTGTACCATACCATGCATCGATTGTATACCAGCATACATACTATCTCATGCATCAATCATGAACCAAATATACATCAATAAAGAATAGTGAATCGTGAACTAGAGCATCAACCATGTGTAACATGTACCATCTGTCATACCATCAACCATATGCAGATATGTACCATATCATCGGTGAAGTATCTTAAGAACCAATGCATGTTCCTCATGCATATTCCACCATACAATATAAATGTGCCTCAACCATATACAATCAACTCAAATATATGAACTATAAGAACCATGTCATATGTTGAACTAGATATAAGAGTGTTCCTCACTCAACCAAACAACCAAACCAACCATACCAAGTATGCCTCAAGTATACACCATATCATTACAAGAAGTAAACATCAAAAAAAGTATACAACCATATCAATACCTCTCTATTAACATTTACTCAACCATTCATGAGTCTTTTTATAGGTACGTGACTTTCTCTTCTACTGTTCGCGTGTATACTGGCTTTTATCCACTGCAGTCCATGCACATACACTCCCTTTTTGAACCATATCCTATGTATACCTCAGAAAATATGGTTTGCTACAAATCCAAAACTTTCTCCTTCGACCTTCCTTTGCTACCTCAGAAAATGACGCTACAAACTTAGCAAAAATATCATTAGATCACAAGAAACATAAGCAATGAATAAGTGTGTGAATATCCTTATGAGAGGCTCCTTGAGGTGTTTATATAATTTTTCATAGTAACCTCTCTCCTTACTTTAGGGATTTCTTGTTGCAACCACTTTACCCTTTGACTAATACTTGTAACCATCTAGGGGCTTCTTGACCACTTTTCAGGGCTTCCAGCTTACAAGTCCATATCTTCCTAACCGCGAGGAACCACATGGCATTCCACATCTCACCAGAAACAACACAACATGTACTATCCATCTATGATGGTATTCCCTGAAATTACACTGTCCTTCTTATCAATACTCCTTAATCAACTTCGGTTACCAAAACCATTGTTGGACACACCTACCACACTTAGAGGGGGGGGGGGAGAATGAGTGTGGGGATATTTTTCCCAAAACTTTCCTCTTAGACAAAACTCCTTAGTTAACATTTAACATTTACTCATTACTCATTGTTATCATTAATAATCAGTTATATGTGAATACATATTAGTAACAAATATCAACAATATATCATCAACAAATCATCTCCACAAGGAACACAAGATGTATGTACAATTTTTCTTTTTATTATGGATTTCAATCTCAGGGTTTTTCAGCAACAACTGAATAGAGTACAACTCTACAAGAGAACCATCTCTATATGAAAAACTCAGCTTACATCCTTCGCACCAATTGAGATGAAGCAACAATCCTCAACAGATATCAATATATACCATAAACAAGTTCATCAACCATGCACCAACTTGTGCCAAACAACCTGTAATCAATCTGCACCATAAACAAGTGCATCCAACCATGTAACAAGTATATACCAATCATGTGTCAACTACTCATCAAAAATGACTCATCAATATGTACCAACATCATCAACTATACACCTCATGTATGTGCCAACTCATCAACTTCTTGTCTCAACCATGACTAGTTTTGGATTAGTCAACAACCCTAACTTGAAATAATCATAACTTTGTACATGTAATGAATAAATATCTGAAACTAATACACAATGTTCTTCAGTGTGTTTTATACAAGTCCTCCAGGTTTCACTACTTGGAACCTCTTAGAAAAGGATTTATAGAAAAAAATGGCATACCTTGTTGAATTCTGGCTTATTCTAGAGAACAACCTTGTAGAACGTGCCCCTCATAGAATATTTGTTAAATTGATCTGAAACTATTACAAAGCATATTACAAACTATAATATAACCAACACAATTGGTCTCACTGAATTTGGATCTGTTATGAAGACGTTATGACGTTTTTACCTGAAACACTTGTTTTAGACTAGTTTCAAGACTAGTCAGAAACCCTATTTTCCACGGAGTGTATCTCCAAAAATACAACAACCCACAATCTGAATTGTTTACCACAGATAATTGGTTATGTTTCCTCAATGGCGTATCAATCTCACGGTCTGAATCATTATAGAAAAAACGTTATTACGAAAATGGTGAGATTACCTGTAAATAACATACCTTAGAAAGCATCATGAAAAGAATTTATCCTTCCTTGAATTTCGGTCCTCTTTTCTTCACCTTCCCTCTGAAATTCATCTTATATATCCTTTGGTTGCCTCGGTCACCTATAGATATTCAATATGCTCAAGTTTACAACACTAAAAATGTTCAAGAAGCTCTCACAATAAGCTCTCCACCAATACTCCAAAAGATATTCTCACAAGAAGCTCTCCATTGATCCACACAAAGGACGATCTACAAGAGACCATTACTATCTTATTTATACTTTCATCCTCTAGATCACTTAACCCATTTTTAGGTCACTTAACCCATTTCTAGGTCACTTAACCTATTTTTCTTATTTTAGGGTTAACCACTTTCCATA
>ML808909.1:59435-88662 GCA_009831015.1 Picea engelmannii | reverse complement strand
TCTTTATTATTTAAATAATCCACCTTGACTTTGTCACTTTAATTTATCATTTAAATAATATTAACCCATTTCTAGGTCACTTAACTTATTTTCCTTATTTTAGGGTTAACCACTTTCCATAAATAGAAAATTCTCCAATACTTTATCATTTAAATATTCCTTCTTGATTTTGTCACCTTACTTTACCATTTCTTGATTTTGTCACTTCTCTTTATTTTTTAAATAATCCACCTTGACTTTGTCACTTTACTTTATCATTTAAATAATGATTTATTCTTTTAGGTCACTTTGACTTCTTTGACGGTGGGGGCTTCAAGCCTTCATGTGGGGGTCCTTCATTTTCGTAAGGCCATAAATCTCAAACCATGAGGAGTTATGTGACATTCCACATACCACCAAAAATTGCATGACAAACACTATCCATGTAGGATAGTTTCACAAACAATTTCCTTGATCTTCATCTTATTATTCCACATACAAGCATGTGTCCTCCAATAATTCTTCTAGGATAACTCAATCCGCAAAGCGTCTTCCCGTGAGGGATTTCACCATAAGGGGACCACTTTGGAGTTCATCCATTTGTGAACCTTATCAATCATGATAGGACAATAATGAGAGCATGGTTCCCCCAACCATTCTTCTAGGATAACTCAATCCACAAAGCATCTTCCCGTGAGGGCTTTCACCATAAGGGGACCACTTTGGAGTTCATCCATTTGTGCACCTTATCAATCATGATAAGACAATAATGAGTCATCTATACATTTTTCCAACAATGCATCATATACCAATGAAACCACATTGATCCATCTTCATCATGTATCAATGACAACTCATTGATCCATCTTCATCTATTCATTCTCATCAAGGACAATACATATTACATTACATCAATCATCAATCAATCAATCTTTTGGCATCAATCAATCACTTGACATAAATCAATCAAACCATCGACATCAATGACAACATGATCCAACAATCTCCTCCTTTGGCATTGATGGAAATACCAATATTGATGTCAACACCAATTACCAATTATTGATGTCAACATGTAGATAAGGCATGATCTACATCAATAGTCAATGTGACTATCTCTTCCAAATGTGACTATCTCTCCCAATCAATAATCATCAATCACATAAATGTTACTATCTCTCACCTTTTGACATCAATGGAAAAGGGCCATTTTCCTCTTGGGGTTGCTCCCCTTGCTTAAACTTTCCTTGGGGATGCTCCCCCTGTATGAGTGCCTTTGATATTCCTCTGAATAATCTCTCCCCTTTTGAACAAGGGATATCACTTTGATGTAATGTTGAAAATACATCGAACATACTCCCCCTGTGACCATCGCTCCTCCTAGAATTATGCCTATGTGCTCTTTCTTCAAATATAGGGCTCTTTTCTACGTATGCATTTGATAAATATCTCCTCCTAGAATCATGGAAAGAAGAATGACTCCCCCTATGGGTATGTCTCCCCTATATTCTCTACGATATGAACAATGTGCCACCATATAACGATCCTTGGACCTGTTCATGCATAAAACTCATGCTATACCAAGCATCGTGAAGCAAAATATATGTCAACAATGAAATAAAGAATCATGAGCAAAATATCAGCCAAGCACATCATGTACAAAAATGTGTGCTCATCATGCACAACACCTATGTACATCAACCATGTACATCAACATCGTGAAATGTGCCAAAATATATCATCCATGGAATGTATCAATCACATGTCTCTATCAATATGCCAACATGTGCATCTACCAATATGCCAACCATGTGCATCCACTGATATGCCAACCATTTTCATCTACCAATATGCCAACCATGTGTCATATCACTCATGATATGTCTCCATCATGAACCAAGTGCCACAATCATGTATCTTAAACAAATACCAATTGTTGTGTTTATCAAGTAGTACCAATGGTGTGGTATCATCAACCATATGCCATCTATGAGTGTACCAAACATGTATCAATTATAGATCAAGCTATGAATCATCAATGATGTGCATGATCACCTCATCAACTCACCAACCACATGTCCCAATGTGTAGCCCATCCATATGTTAAATGCATGCATCAAACTTTCCAACAAGTAAGCTTCCAATACATCATCAAGATATATCACATAACCAAGGTGTCATAACTTCATTGTCATAACCAGCATTGTTCTTCAATAGAAAATGCATCAATCCATACTCATGGGTTAGTGTCATGCATCCAAGATTTTATTTTACATCATCACCTTACATAATCCAATATAGAATCATGAAAACCTATAACAAACAATGTCAGAACCTGCAATAAACCATGTCAGACCCTGCATCACAGAGTTATACCATCACATCAAACTGCAATCCCTATGCATAGCCCTTTTCCTTAGGCTTCACCACATATACGCGGCCTGCTGCACAAATAGCTCATGTATGTACGCGACCTATACGAGGTCAGCCTGCGTATGTACGTGATTGATACCACTGTCACCCGCGTATGCCTCAGTAGATGACATTTTTAAACTTCCCTTCAGTCTTTCATTCTGTTCTGGTTGCTATGTCTTCTTCACCCACTTTTGTAGATGACCCTACTCCTCAGAACTTGAGCTCTGAGCATCCATATTTTCAAATATGTCTCCCTTCCTTACTTCATTCATTCTTCTAGCCATGCTATGTGAATTCCTTATCATGGACTTTCTTCTTGTGTTCCAGCACTCCTGGGATTTGTGGCCAAATCCACTACAGTTGTAGCATCTCATGGTGTTACAGTGAACAACAATGTGTCCTACTTGATCACATCTCCAACACCTTATGGTGTTATGAAATCTTCCATTATATCTTATTTCATAATATCTACATTCAAAAGCTTTGTGACCATATTCATTACATGAATAACAATGCCCATGAAAAATACTTTCATACATTTTCTTTGGTGTCCCAAAGATAACTTCTTGATGTCTTCCTTGCTTTGTTCTTTTGAAATTTTTCTTGTCTTGTGTAGATGGTTGCTTTGCAACATTGTCTTCCTTCTTTGATGGACTTACCTCATGCTTCTTTGAGGTGCTTGCTTCAGCATGTGTATCTTTTTCTTTGTATCCAAAACCTGATTTATCATATGGTGATCTTTGACTTTCCAAGATCTCATCCAAGATTTTTGAGGTATTCAAGAATTTATTTGAATTCTCCACTTTCTTTCTAAGATCAACAATTTCAGCTTCTAACTTATCACATGACTCTTCCTTTTCATTAATTTGATTCTTCAAAAGTTCTTCTACCATTTTGGCTTCTTCAATTTGGGTCTTGAGATAAATAATAGTTTCAAAATTTTTGTTAATCTCATCATCTACCTTCATATCTTCTTTTTCATTATTTAGTCTTGTGATCTCTTCTTCCTTTTCTTCTAATTTAGTATTATTGTTTTCTTCTTGTTCTTTGAGCATTCCCTTTAACTTCAATATGTGCATTTGAATCCTCCTAAGAAACTTCTTAGTGTTATCCGAAAGATAGTTATAGTGTGTATAAAAATGATCACTTCTATATCTATATAAACCCTCTTCAACTTATTTTTGAAGTTCTAATAGATTTCATTTTATTATTTCCATGGGATAACTATCATCAAACTTTACACAAATTGTTTCTAGATCATCTTCTTCACTTGAGAAAAATTCAACATCATCGCATTTTGAATCATTGCAATCAAGAGTCTTTGGAGATTCTTTACCTTCATTTGAAGTATCTTCAAGATCTTCCTTTGTGCTAACATCATCACTTGATTCTTTGTATTCATTTGAAATGTTTTCAAAATCACAATTAGAAATAATGCATTCAAGAGTTTTTGATGATTTTTTACCTTTGATAGTCTTGATGGAGTGGTCTTCAATATTTTCCTTCTCCTTCTTGCTTTGATGTGTCTCCTCTAGATTTAACCATAGATCCTTGGCGGAAGTGCATTGTCCCGTGCTCTCTTTGATATGGCTTGAGAGTCCACTAAGAATGGTCTTGAGAGTTGATGCATCATTCTTCTTTCCTTCCCTTTGAGCTGCATACTTTGACTTGTTCCTCAAGGGAACTGATCCACCAATGGTTGTCTTCCAAATAGTTGATCCCATTGTCTTTAAATACACTTTCATCTCTATTATCCAAGTAGAATAGTTTTCCTGATCAAGGATTGGTATTTCATCATCCATTTGTGTGTCTATGGATCTCCTTCAAGCTTGTTAAGACTTGTAGTGAAGGCCTTCTCTGATACCAATTGTTGGACACACTTACCACACTTAAAAGGGGGGGTGAATGAGTGTGGGGATCTTTTTCCCAAAACTTCCCTCTTACAAAAAACTCCTTAGTTAACATTCAACATTTACTCATTACTCATTGTTGTCATTAATAATCAGTTAGATGTGAATACATATCAGCAACATATATCAACAATATATCATCAACAAATCATCTTCACAAGGAACACAAGATGTAGGTACAATTTTTCTTTTTATTATGGACTTCAATCTAGGGGTTTTTCAGCAACAACTGAATAGAGTACAAATTTAAAAGAGCACCAGCTCTATACGAAAGACTCATCTTACATCCTCAGCACCAACTGAGATGAGGCAACAATCCTCAACAGATATCAATCTATACCATAAACAAGTGCATCAACCATGCAATAACCTGTGTCAATCAACCTGTACCATAAACAAGTGCATCCAACCATGTACCAAGTATATACCAATCATGTGTCAACTACTCACCAACAATGACTCATCAATATGTACCAACATCATCAACTATACACCTCATGTGTGTGCCAACTCATCAACTACTTGTCTCAA
Organism: Picea engelmannii; assembly: GCA_009831015.1. Taxonomy (NCBI): domain Eukaryota; kingdom Viridiplantae; phylum Streptophyta; class Pinopsida; order Pinales; family Pinaceae; genus Picea; species Picea engelmannii. The sequence continues at coordinate 83,827 of ML808909.1, read as the reverse complement.
CCATGACTAGTTTTGGATTAGTCAACAACCCTAACTTGAAATAATCATAACTTTATACATGTAATGAATAAACATCTGAAACTGATACAAAATGTTCTTCAGTGTGTTTTATGAAATTCCTTAGATTTCACTACTTGGAACCTCTCAGAAAAGGATTTATAGTAAAAATGACATACCTTGCTGAATTTTGGCTTATTCTAGAAAGCGACCTTGTAGAGCGTGCCCCACATAGAATATTTGTTGAATTGATCTAAAACGGTTACACAACATATTACAGACTGTAATATAACCAACACAATTGGTATCACTGAATTTGGATCTATTATGAAAAAGTTATGACGTTTTTACTCGAAACATCTGTTTTAGACTAGTTTCAGAACTAGCCACAAACCCTATTTTCCACGGAGTGTATCTCCAAAAATACAACAACCCACAAGCTGAATTTTTTACCACATATACTTGGATATGTTTCCTCAATGACATATCAATCTCACGGTCTAAAGCATTATATAAAAAAATTTATTACGAAAATAGTGAGATGACATGTAAATAACATACATTAGAAAGCATCATGAAAATAATTTATCCTCCGTTGAATTCCAGCCCTCTTTTCTTCACCTTCCCTCTGAAATTTGGCTTAGATATCCTTTGGTTACCTCATTCACCTATATTTCTTCAATATGCTCAAGTGTTCCATACCAAAAATGTTCAAGAATCTCTCACAAGAAGCTCTCTACTAATACTTCAAAGATATTCTCACAAGAAGCTCTCCATTGATCCACACAAAGGATGATCTACAAGATACCATTGTTATATTATTTATATTTTCATCCTCTAGGTCACTTAATCCATTTTTAGGTCACTTAACCCATTTTTAGGTCACTTAACCTATTTTCCTTATTTTAGGGTTAACCACTTTCCATAAATAGAAAGTTCTCCAATACTTTATCATTTAAATATTCCTTCTTGATTTTTTCATCTTACTTTATCATTTCTTGATTTTGTCACTTCTCTTTATTATTTAAATAATCTGCCTTAACTTTGTCACTTTAATTTATCATTTAAATAATATTAACCCATTTATAGGCCACTTAACCCATTTTCCTTATTTTAGGGTTAATCACTTTCCATAAATAGAAAGTCCTCCAATACTTTATCATTTAAATATTCCTTCCTGATTTTGTCACCTTACTTTATCATTTCTTGATTTTGTCACTTCTCTTTATTATTTAAATAATCCACCTTGACTTTGACACTTATTTTATCATTTAAATAATGATTTCTTCTTTTAGGTCACTTTGACTTATTTGACCTTGGGGGCTTCAAGCCTTCATGTGGGGGTCCTTCATCTTCGTAAGGCCATAACTCTCAAACCATTAGGATTTCTGTGACATTCCACATACCACCAAAAATGGCATGACAAACACTATCCATCTAGGATAGTTTCACCAGCAATTTCCTTGATCTTCATCTTATTATTCCACATACAAGCATGGGTCCTCCAACCATTCTTCTAGGATAACTCAATCCGCAAAGCATCTTCCCACGAGGACTTTCACCATAAGGGGACCACTTTGGAGTTCATCCATTTATGCACCTTATCAATCATGATAAGACAATAATGAGAGCATGGGTCCTCCAACCATTATTCTAGGGTAACTCAATCTGCAAAGTGTCTTCCCATGAGGGATTTCACCATAAGGGGACCACTTTGGATTTCATCCATTTTTTCACCTTATCAATCATGATAAGACAATAATGAATCATCTATACATTTTTCCAACAATGCATCATATACCAATGAAACCACATCAATCCATATTCATCATGTATCAATGCCAACTCATTGATCCATTTTCATCATATCAATGACAACTCATTAATCCATATTCATCTATGCATTCTCATCAAGGACAATACATATTACATTACATCAATAATCAATCAATCAATCCTTTGGCATCAATCAATCACTTGACATCAATCAATAACAACATGATCCAACAACCACAACGTTGGGGATCCTTCAAGGGTTGACATCAATGAAAACCAAAATATCAACAATATCCCCCTTTGTCATTGATGGAAACACTTAGGCATGAAAACACTTATTCCCATGCTCCCCCTATGAAAATTGCTCCCCTTGTCTACATGCTACTCTCTTTGTCTCCATGCCTTGCTCTAGCTCTCCCCCTTTGACATCAATGGCAAAGGGTAATCCTCCTCTTGGGGTTTCTCCCCCTATCTATAGGCCTCTGATGTCTCTACTGACTTTTCTCTTCATGGTGCTCCCTCATGTAACTCTCTGATGTGTATGAAAAGAATTCAAAAGAATTCGTTACTTGAACTTTTCAAGACTTTTGTTTCTCTCTGTGTCTTGTTAAGTTTTATTTTGTGTAGATCTCTTTGGGGAAGAAACTATTCCAAGATTTTGTCGCAGATACTCAAAAGTTTCTCTTGCAAGTGGTTTGGTGAAGATATATGTGATTTACTTTTTTTTCCTGACATACTCTAGCTTGATGTTTTTCTCTGTTCCTGGAGAAAATGATACTTGATCGGAATATGATTCATCTTAGAATGCATCACTAGATTCTTGGATATACTGATGGTGTTGGTGTTATCATAAAGTATTGAAATGGGTTCATCACACTTTACTTGTATATCATGTAAGGTATGCTTCATCCAAAGAACCTAAATACAACAAGTCGTTGTTGCAATGTATTATGCTTCTACTGTAGACGAAGATACCAATGATTGTTTCTTTCTTAACCATGATACTATGCACTCTCCCAAGTAAAAAGTTGTTCCACTTGTACTTCTATCATCAATACAACCTGCCCAATCTACATCTTTGTAGGCAACAAGATATAGATCCTTCCCTTTTGGATACCATAATCCAAACTTTTCTATACCTTTGAAGTATTTGAATATCCTCTTCACTGCCATAACATGTGATTCCTTTAGTGTTGCTTGAAACCTTACAACCTGTCCAACTGCTTGCATCATGTCTGGTATGGAAGCTGTCACATAGAGTAAATTGTCAATCATCGATTTGTATTATCTCTGATCTACATCCTTATAATCATCATCCTTACTTAACTTCTAACTGGTTTGCATAGGACTATGATTGGTTTGCAATCTGTAATTACAAACTTTTTCAACATTTCTCTGATATAATTGGTCTGAGAGATAAAAATACATTTGTTGCTCTAACATATCTGGAGACCCAAAAAGAAGGATAAGTCTCCAAGCAAAGACATCTCGAATTCATTCTGCATGTCTTTGGAAAATTTATGACTCATCCTGTCATCATCATTTCCAAAGATAATATCATCAACATAAACTTCAATCAACATGATACTATCTTGATTTACCTTTATGTAGATATTGTTGTCTGTATTTCCTTTTATGAACCCTTGTTGTTGTAAGTATTTATCCAGTCTTGAATACCATGCTTTGGGGGAGTTTTTGAGACCATATAGTTCCTTCTTTAACATGCAAACACAATTTTCCTTCTCTGACAATTGAAATCATTTTGGCTGCTCAATGTAGACTTCTTCATCTAGATCTTCATTTAGGAATGTTGATTTTGCGTCCATCTGATACACTTTAATATTCTTGTAGCATGCATAGTCTAGTATCAGTCTGATTGCTTCCATCCTGGAAACTGGGGCAAACATCTCTTCAAAATCTATACCTTCGACCTGAGAGTATCCCTTGCATACCCGTATTGCTTTGTTCCTGGTAACCTGTCCATACTCGTCCAATTTGTTCCTAAAGACCCGTTTTGTACCAATTACATTCTTGTTCTCCACCCTTGGAACCAATTCTCAAGTGTCATTCTTTTATATCTGGTGTAACTCTTCATCCATGGATCTGATCCAAAATTCATCCTTTCTTACTTCTTCAAAAATGCTCAGCTCAATAGTAGATAGTAGTGTTATATGTTGATGTTCTAGTGAGCGGATTCTTCTTTTGGTTTCAACTTCTGCATTTTTATTTCCAATAATCTGTTCCAATGGATGGTTTTTCTACACTCGTCTGTTGGGTGTCTTTGGAGGTTCTTGAAGATCCTGTTGTTCTTGCTCTGCTTTTGGCTGCTCTTCTTCTTCATCTAATTCCTCATCTACTTATTCTTCTTTCAAATCTTCTTCGTGATTCTATTCCACTAAATATTTTCGACTTTCTTTTATCTTTCTTCCATTTGTCTCATCAATCGTCACATTGATGCTTTCTACTATTCTGTTGAGTCTTAAATTTAAACATTTGTATGTTTTCCTTTTTCTTGAGTACCCAACCAGTATTCTTTTGTCAACTCGAGAGTCAAATTTTCCAATTTTGTCATCTTCTTTTTTGATGTAGCATTTACTTATGAATACTCTAAAGTGCTTCACATTTGTTGGTCTTCTTTTCCATAGCTCGTATGGAGTTTTATCACTATTATTTTTTAGCATCCCTTTGTTTTGGATGTGAACTAATGTATGCACCTTTTATACCGAAAAGACATATGTTAACTTGAAATCCATTAACATGGTTCTGGCCATTTCCTGTATTATTTTGTTCTTCCTTTCAAAAACTCAATTTTGTTGAGGTGTCCTGGCTACTGAGAATTGTCTTTTTATCCCATGCTCGCGATAGAATTCCACAAATTCCTTTGATGTAAATTCTCCTCTATTGTCTGCTCTCAAGCACTTGATTTTCAACTATGTATATGTTTCAACCATCTCTTTGTATGTCTTGAAGTTTTCGAATGTCTCTGACTTCTTATATAGAAAGAAAACCGTAGTCATTCTTGTCTAGTCATGAAATATTGTTCACCTTTCAATCCCTTCATTCTTGTTGGTCCAACTAGATCAGTATGTACAATCTCCAATGGTTTTGTTGTGGAATACTCCTTTGACTTGAACTTTCTCTTGGTTTGTTTTCCCTGTAGAAAATGCTTGCATAAAATGTTTGTTGTCTTTGATATCTCGAGAATTTCTCTTATTGATTCCTTTTTGTTGACTTTGACAAGATTATCAAAATTTGTGTGACCCATTCTTTTGTGTCAAAGCCAACTTTCATTGTCATTTCCTATTTCATTTAGAACATATATGTTGCTTGTATTTCTTACAGTTGTAGCTACCAACTTGTCTGATTATGCTTTCCTTATCTCGCACTTCTTTGAATAAAATACAAGCCTATGTCCTTGATTACACATTTGACTTACACTTGGCATATTGTGTTTCATGTCTTCAACTATTAAAACATTTTTTGTCATGGCATCCTTACTTTTGATCTTGACTGTGTCATTTCCAATAATCTTGGTTGAGTTGTCATTCCCAAATGAAATCAATCCATTTATTTCCTTCTTCAGTGTCAGAAACCTGTCTTTATCACCTGTCATATTCTTTGAGCATCCACTGTCAACATACCATCCATGTTTCTTGTGTTGAGCTTGTAGAGAAAGATTGCATTCTTCAGTGTTGAATTGATCATGCTTTATTATCCATATCATTTGTGGTTTCTACTTATGACTGTTGATATTTTTCTTTAGTTCCCTTGGAGGAAAAATGAATCTGCAATCTCTAGCTATATGTCCAAAGTTTTTCACTTGTAACATTCTACCTCATCACTTAATGATCCAAATCTGTTGTAGCTTCTATTTTGTGCTTCATGAGATTTTCTTGGATAATTGTTTCTTGTATATCCCTCATCATTGCTTCTATTCATGGTATTGGCTCTACAATTCACATCTTTGTTCCCAAAATTATAATATGAATAACATGAACCAAGAAAAATAGTTTGATACCTAGGAGTGGAATATCTTATGAATGGTGTTTCTCTTTTGAATCCTTCTTCTTCTTGAGGTCTTTTTATAGTTGATTTTTGCTAATACTGACTTCTGAATATTCTAGGTGGTGTAGAGTCTCTGTAATATTCCCCTTGAGTCTTCTTATCTTCTTATTTCGAAGGACCTCTTACGGATTTTGCATAGCTTCTTGGTTCATCTTATTGCTCTTTCGTTTTGGAGCTTAAACCTTTCTCTATCCGCGTCCAATTATATCCCAATAAAGATCTGTTATAGTAAGGTCTTTGACTGTTAATGATATTATCCAATATCCCGATGTTGTTTTGATGCATGTCCTTCTTCTGAAGATATTTTCTTAGAGTGACTATCTCAACTTCCAAGCCTTCAATGGTCATGTATCTTTCTTCTTACTGCCCTCTATGTGCTTCTTTAATTATCTTGTCTTCTTCTACCTGAATTTTTACCTTTGTGATCATCTACTCGACTTATTTGGAGTTATGATATTCTTATTTCTTCTTTAGTTCTTTCTGGAGTGATTTTTTTTTCTTCTTTTCCCTTTTAATAACTTCTATGCCACTCATCAATTATTCTTTGTATTCGAATTTTGCCTCTTCATATTCGTCTTTGGAGCCTTCTTCATCGGAGTCTTCTACTTCCTTGAATAGTACCCTTTATGTATCATTGTCACTGACTTCATCTTCATATGATGATGAACTATCTTCCTTGGTGCAAAGACTTTTCTTGAAAAACTTATTTTTGTTTCTTCTACCCTTTTGAAATTTCTTTTTTCTTTTAGGGTCATTTTCTTATTCATTCATTTTATTTTTCTTATAAGGACATTTATTAGAAAAATGACCAACACCATCAAAATTAAAAAAAATCAATGGAAGAATACCTTTGTATTTGTCATCTCTTTTTTTAAGCCTTCTAATGAAGTTACCCACCTCTTCATCTTCCTCTGAATCATCACTGCAGCTACAATTTGACTTTGGATTTTGTTTATTTTTCTTCTTCATCTTCTTGGATTCCTTGAATGTTTCTTCCTTCATGACTAGATTTTCTTGCTATGTCCTCATCTCATACGATGTGAGTATCTCATGCAATTCATCCATTGTCATTGTAGCTAGGTCCACTCTTTCTTCTAGAGCTGAAATTTTTGAATCAAATCTCATTGGTAGAGATCTTTATTCCTTTTTAACAATGACATGTTCCTTTATCTCGTCTCCCAAGCCTTTTATATTGTTTACTATTTTGTCAACTCGTAGAAAGTAAGATACTATGTTTTCATCTTCATCCATCTTCAATTGTTCAAACTTGGCTCTGAAAATATGAAGTTTAGCTTTCTTAACTTCCGCATCTCCTTCGTAGATAGTCTTCAGTTTATCCCACATTTCTTTTACGGATTCACGGTGCATAATCTTGGTACGTATGGATTGAGCCACACCATTCTTGATATCATTTTTGACCCTTGAATAATTTTCTTTGAGCTTCTTTCCATCTCTATCTATCGGGGGGATGGAAAGTGATTTGTATCCATCTACTACTGATCACCAAAAATCGAATCCTTGTGCTTGTATATAAGTTTTCATTCTTCTACTCTAGAATGCATATTTCTCACCATCAAACTATGGTACCCTAATCCTATCATTATCCATGATCTCCTTCCAGTGGTTAGAATGCTTCTTGAATGACCTGTTTGATACCAATTGTTGCATTACTGAGAAGGGGGGTGAATCAGTAATGAGCAATTATAGTACTTTTAACCACAGTATGTTCTTCAACAATATTCATCATTTTATCATTAGCATTTAATATATCATCAGTAGTATAATTATAAACAATGTCACATCACAATAGATACATAGTACACCAGAATTTACATGGAAACTCAAATGAGAGAAAACCACAGAATTATTTTCCTATATATCAAAATAATACATTCATTGGAAGCACCAACTTCCTAATTCTCCAGCTACAACTGGAAGGAGGCTCCAACCCCTTATTCTCATGCTCCAACCTGAAGGAAGCTACAATTCCTTGAATTCTATGGCTCCAACCAAAAGGAAGCTACAACCTCTTAAGTTATTCGCCTCCAACCGAAAGGTGGCTACAACCACCTATCCTTGCCCCATCTCGTTGCCTTGAAGTATAAGTGTAGACCAACTACCACCATCAAAAACTCTGCCATTGTCTTTGTCACTCTGTCTCTGTCACTGTCACTGTCCAATCAACCTGTATCCGTTCATCAACCAACAAACACTTGTACCATACCATGTATCAATTGTATACCAACGTACATCCTATATCATCCATCAATCATGAACCAAATATACATCAATAAATAATAGTGAATCATGAACTAGATAATCAACCATGTGTAACTTGTACCATATACCATACCATCAAACATATGTAGATATGTACCATATCATCAATGAAGTATCTCAAAGAACCAATGCATGTCCCTCATGCATATTCCACCATACAACATAAATGTGCCTCAACCATATACAATCAACTCAAAGATATGAACTATAAGAACCATGTCATATGTTGAACTAGATATAAGAGTGCTCCTCACTCAACCAAGCAACCAAACCAACCATACCAAGTATGCCTCAAGCATACAACATATCATTATAAGAAGTAACCATCAAAAAAAGTATACAATCATACCAATACCTTTGTAGTTGAACTGAAACTTTGAGATGTTGATCTCTAACCTTCCTTCAAACTTCAGGGAAATGGTACCAACATTTACTCAACCATTCACAAGCCCTTTTATAGGTACGCAATTTCTCTTCTACTTCCCTCTTATATACACGCTTTTCTCCATTATATCTCACATACATACGCTCATTTTCCGACCTACAACCTGTGTATACCTCATAAACTAGGGTTTTCTTCAACTCTCAAACTTTCACCTTCGACCTCCCTTTGCTACCTTAGAAAATGATGCTACAACCTTAGCAAAAATATCACTAGATCACAAGAAAGATGAGCAATGAATAAGTGTGTGAATATTGTTATGAAAGACTCCTTGAGGTGTTTATATATTTTTTCATAGTAAACTCTCTCCTTACTTTAGGGATTTCTTGTTGCAACCACTTTACCCTTTAACTAAGACTTGTAACCAACTAGGGAATTCTTGACCACGTTTCAGGTCTTCCAACTTTACAAGTCCATATCTCCCTAACCATGAGGAACCATGTGGCGTTCCACATCTCACCGGAAACGACATGACATGTAATATCCATATATGATAGTATTCCCTACAATTACACTGTCCTTCTTATCCATACTCCTTAATCAACTCTGGGTACCAAAACCACACCGTCGAGGCTTCTTCAAGGGTTGACATCAATGACAACCAAACTATCAACAGGTTTGACAGAGATCCTCTATTTATGGCACGTGATCAGTGTTGAGGGAGTAAAGGTGCATCAGGAGAATATTTATACCATATTAAACTGACCCATCCCTTGGACACTCACAAATCTACGAGGATTCTTCGGGATATGTACCTATTGTTAGATTTTCATTAGTTTTGTTAACATTAGATTTACCATAGCATTTTTATCTTCTTTTAAAATTCAATACCCATATATTGAAATATATAAGTAGTAGATAAACAAGCACAAGAAGACATAAATATTTATTAGGGGAAAAACCCAATCAACTTTTCTTAGAGAGAATCTTTCTAATATTTCAATACAATCATGCACAAGCACTATTCACAAGAGAAAACCAACAATGAAGAAAAGCTAATAATAGATACTTATATCTTCTTATTTTCAAACCCTATAGAGGGTAGACAACTGAGTTACCATAGAACTGGCATAAGATAGGCACATCACTAGAGAAATATAGCGCACCACAGAACTGACACAATTGGTAACTGGTAACTGCAACTGCAATTGTAACTGCAACTATAACTGCAACTGCAACTACAATTGCAACTAACAACTGGTACGAAGAAATTGGGCGACACCACACAAACTTAGCACAACTCTTCCATAGGTAGTGCACAAGATAGACCACCAAGAGCCACCAACAATATCCTTCCCCGAGTGGGGTGCACTCTCCCAGAGAACTAAAACCCAAAAATAGTGAAATTGTCACAACTATAGTTGTTAGTTGCCTAGTGCGCACTGTAGAAGGAGATTTCTTTGATTGTACAAATGAAATGATCCAGCCCTGTATTTATACAAATCTAGGTTCATGTTTGGAGCCATCTTCTTATTTTGGGTTTTCATATTTACTTTATTATTTCTGAGGGTTGACTTCTCTTCCTGGAAATTATATTTCCACTTTATTATTTTCTTGTGGGTCGACTTCTCTTCCTAGAAAGTATATTTCTTCTTTATTATTTTTTTGTGGGCCAACTTTTTTTCCGAGGTGTGATCTTCCTTTGACTTATGGAATCTTCTTCTTTTCTAAGAAAAGTTTTCCAGGAGGAAATACCTTCCGCTACTACCAGAAACATCAACACTCCCTCTTAGCCAGGGAGGTATTATTTCAATATTTTTCTTCTAGTAGTCCCAAGACTACCATCATATTCTTATGACTATGTTGCAATCATCTAGTACCCAAAGATACTACCATGCCTTCCAGTAGTACAAAACTACCATCATAGCCTCACGACTATGTTGCAATCAACTAGTAGCCTCAATGCTACTACCATGCCATCCAGTAATAGAAAATTACCGCCATAGTCTCACGACTATGTTGCAATCAACTAGTAGCACACAACTTACTACCATGCAATCCAGTGGTCTCCACGACGACGCAGCAATCAACTAGTAGCACAAAGCTACTACCATATTATCCAATAGTCTCCACAACTACGCAACAATCAAATAGTAGCACAAAGCTACTACCATGATATCCAGTAGTCTCCATGACTACGCAACAATCAACTAGTAGCACAAAGCTACTACCATGTTATCCAGTAGTCTCCACGACTACACAACAATTAACTAGTAGCACAAAGCTACTACCATGTTGTCCAGTAGTCTCCACGACTACATTATGACGTTTCTCCTCTCCTAGTAGTCGTATTCACACCCATCCATTGGGAAAGACTACTACCATATCCCCAAGGCCACGCCATGATCCCAATACCATGCTACAAGTCCCATTCACACCTAGCCACCTCACATGGCATAGGAAAGACTTGTACCAGGCTACACATTACTCCCTCAATCACTTCACATGAATGATCTAGGAAACCCTTGGCCAAAGGGGAGCTCGTTGGAGGAGAAACATCACACCTGCCTCTCGATAAGGGTGGCAATTTTGCATCATGCCAAGCTTGTCTCTGAAGTGATCATACTTCACTCTAGACAAAGGCTTGGTGAGAATTTCCACTATATTCTCATCTATGGATATGTACCAGAGCTCCACTGCTCCTTTATGCACCATGTCTCAGATGTTAATGTATTTGATCTCTATATGATTTGACTTGTCATGAAAGACTGGATTCTATGAAAGCTTCACACAAATTTTATCATCACAGTATATCAAAGTTGGCTCCAACTCTAGATCAAATAACCCTGCAAGAAACTTCCAAAGGCAAACTACTTCACGGCTTGCAACACTTGTTGCAATATACTCTTCCTCCATTGTATTGAGTGCGACTAACGTATATTTTCTGCTTAACCATGAGATCATACCTAATCCCAAACGGAAGCAACATCTTGATGTGCTTTTCCCGTCCACTGCACTCTCCGCCCAGTCAGAGTATGTATAACCTTGCATCTTTATTGCATCGTCCAAGACATATTTGAGTCCATATCCAACCATACCATGTAGGTACCTCAACACATGCTTTGTTGCTATCCAATGTACATGTCTAGGCTCAACCATGTATTGACTCAAGGTGTTCACTGCAAATCATATGTCCATCCTAGTGTTAAGTAGGTACATCAATGATACAATCAATTGTCTATACATCGTGGGATCAACCAAATATGAAGATGAATCACTCAAGAGCTTCAGATTCATAACCATAGGTGTGGCCATGGACTTGCAGTCCATCATCATGAATCTCTATAGTATCTCAACTGCATATTTTCCTTGGCTAAGGAAAATCTCATATGGCCTCTACCACACCTCTAATCCCAAGAAATAATGCATTGGACCTAGATCCTTCATTTCAAACTCTAAAGTGAGATCCCTCTTTCACCCATCTATGAGCTTCTCATCCCATGTAAGGAACTAGTCATCCACATATAGGACCAAAATCAATGGGAAACCATCTTCAACCTTGTAGTACAAGTTGGAATCTACATCACTCTTGGTAAACCCCAAGATCATCAGATAACTTTTTATTCTGACATAACATGCCCTAGGTGCTTTCTTAAGCCTGTACAAATATTTCTTCAATTTTTAGACATGATACTCCTTCGCATGTATCTTGTGGATGCTCTATGTACACTTCTTCTAGCTACTGGAGCAAGTTTCCCGTCATAATATTCTCCCTCTTTCTGGGAGAATACTCTAGCCACAAATATCACTTTGTACTTCTCTATGCTTCCATATGCAACATGTTTGATCTTGTAGATCCACTTGGAAGTCACTACTGACTTCCCTTCTGGTGTCGGAACTACTTCCCACACATCATTCTTCATGATGGATTGGTATTCTTCCATCATGGCATCCTTCCACACTTGCTATTTAGCAGCTTCCTCAAAAGTGGAAGGTTCTAAATCAATGATTTTACTCATCAGCGCCACATAGATAGAAAATTTGTATGGTCTCTTTCTCTCTCTAAAAGATCCTTTGGGAGTTGCATGTCCCTCATCTTTTTGCAAATTGTTGTGAAGCCATGCTGGTCTCTTCCCGGTAACTGTAATTTATCTGGGTGGATCTACAGGTATCTCTGGCTCTACTGTCTCATTTTGATCTTCTGGGATATGTTCTTCTGGAGTAGAGTCCATCATTACTGCTTTCTAGCAAGTAATGGTCCTGGTGGAAGTGTACCGGGTGCTTGGAGAAAAGGTCTTCTCATGGTCCACTCCCTCTGATTCGAATTGAATCTCTCTGAGATCAGTCTCACTCTAAGTCTGCATGCTCCCTTTGGGATTTGACTCTCTCTGAGTCTATATAATCTTGGAGCCATCTTCTCCCTCTAAATATCTTGACTTCCTCTGAAGTATGATCTCATATGAACTGTACTGGGAGGTTTATCCTCCCTACTAGATCCTGAGGGCTAACTCCTTTTGAAATTTAGCTCCTTTTGAGCTGGTATTTTGTGGGGCCACCTGCCTCACCATTGGTGGAGCAATCTTCTCCTCCTCATGATATGGATCATCAATTCCATATAACTACATGACCTTTGCATCTTGCAAAGTATCATAGGACCATGATGGTCTCTTCCTAGTCAGTACAACATTTTTGGATATGCCCTTCTGGATCTATTGACTCTTCCTGATGATATGAAGAGTGATCAAATGAAATAGAGGGATTTGTATGGTCATCCTTTGGATCCTTCTACTCCTCAAAATCAATCTCCATATGAGATACTCTATATCTCGCAAAAGTACCCTTCTTTCCAGAAGGTTCTGACTTCGTCCTCTTTATCTTCGTTACATGGATGTGTACGGTCATGTACACAACTCTATGTCTGGATAGTCTGATCCATGTCTCAACTAGAGACCATCTAATCGGTTGCCTCCTGCAACTGTCATTATAGCTCCCTCTCAGAGCTATCACCTGTGACCTTCCCAGAACAAGAGTAAAAACAAGGGGAAATAACATACAAGAACAACATTTGTATGATAAGAACAATAATAAAAACAAGAACATGAAGAATCATCACAGTAGATCCTTCTCAGAGATATCACCTATGACATGCCTGCGAAAAGATCCAAAACAAAATATAATAAAAATAATAATAGCAACACTCTTCAACACTCTTCCAGTGTTGTGATCAACCATTCCTCCATAGTAACCTACCCAGAGAAAGAAGCAAGAACAACCACATCTCCATGGTAACCTCCATGGTAACTTCTATGGAATTTACAAGATAACCTGCTTGGGACAAGGTCAACAACTAAGAACATCTCCTAGATAAGATCAATTCATCTTGTAAATAAGTGCATTATTAATAATGAACAATGAGTACAATGATCATCGTACCAACAATATTCAATTGTTACTAAACATTTGATAGAAATAGTACTCAGCAGTAACAGTCTTCTAAAGACCATTGTTCTAGTTACATCACTCCTTAAGTTGCAATAATAAAATATCAAACCTGATATGCAAACCCAGAGTCTAGCTATTGTTGTCCCATTTGAGTTGTTATATACTGTAGAATACATCGTCATTGTTGCCTCCAACTCTTTGGTTTCCTCTAAGTGCACTAGATCTAAAATCCTTTTGGATCTATTGTCAGCTTGGATAAATATCCTCTTTCCAAATGTACATATCTTGCAAACTCCCTCATTTTATATATAAGTTCACCATCCAGCTTTGTCTTCTAATCTGAGACATTACATCAACAAGAAAAATTTAGAAATATGAATTAGAAGGTTCAATATCCAGGAAAATGTCAACAAGCCTAAAACCCTAAAAAGTTCAACTTTGACGGAAAGTCAATCTGAGAGATGCAGCAAGTGTGTTAGGGAAAGGCGAGTTGATCTATGCTAAAATTTGTCCTAATCGAATTTATAATAAGTGATCAATGATCTTGACAAAATAAAACACTATGTAGCGGAAAATTGAAACAATGTGGAAAATATCACGATCTTCCTTCAAGTGGTTAGATTATTCTAAAGGCAACCCACTCTGATTCCATGTTAGATTTTCATTAGTTTTTTAACATTAAATTTGCCATATCATTTGTATCTTCTTTTGAAATTCAATAAGCATATATTGAAATATATATGTAGCAGATAAACAAGCACAAGAAGACACAAATATTTATTCTGGGAAAAACCCAACCAAGTTTTCTTAGAGAGAATCTTTCTAATATTCCAATACAACCATGAACAAGCTCTATTCACAAGAGAAAACCAACAATGAAGAAACCCTTCTTATTCTTGTCAAACCCTAGAGAGGGTAGACAACTAAGTCACCACATAACTGGTACAAGATAGGTGCATCACTAGAGAAAGACATTGCACCACAAAAATGGCACAACTGGTAACTGCAACTGCAACTGCAATTGTAACTGCAACTGCAACTGACAACTAGTATGAAGCAACTGGGAGACACCACAAAAACTTAGCACAACTCCTCCAGAGGTAGCAGATAAGATAGACCACCAAGAGCCACCGATAATATCCTTCCCCAAGTGGGGTGCACCCTCCAAGAGAACTAGAACACAAAAATAGTGAAACTACCACAACTACAACAGCTAGTTGCCTAGTGCGCACTATAGAAGGAGAATTGTTTGACTATACAAATGAAATTATCCAACCTTGTATTTATACTAATATCAACGCCTTCCCGGGGCTAACTTTTTATTCTTGGTATTCATATTTACTTTATTATTTCTATGGGCCGACTTCTCTTCCTAGAAATTATATTTCCACTTTATTATTTTCTTGTGGGACAAATTCTCTTCCTGGAAAGTTGGAAAGTATATTTCTTCTTTATTATTTTCCTGTGGGTCGAATTCTCTTCTGGGGTGTTCTTCAACTGTTCTATGGAATACCTTTGACTTATATAATCTTCTTCTTCTCTAAGAAAAATTGTCTAGGAGGGAATACCTCCCACTGCTACAAAAATACATCAACAACTATTACAAGCACTTTGTGAAAGGATTTGCATAATTGGCGGCACCATTAAGGAACCTCACCAAGAAGGGGACATTCCGATGGTCATAGGATGCACGGGTGGAATTCGATAGAATGAAGATGGTCATGAGTACTTTCCCAGTATCGACACTTCCAGATTTTACACATCCTTTTGTCCTGGAGTGTGAAGAATTTGATGAAGGGATAGGGGTAGTATTGATGTAGAACGAACATCTGATAGATTTCAAGAGAAGGAAGCTAAGGGAGCCTGAGAGGCTCTACCTGATCTATGATAAAGAAATGTTATCCTTCATGCATGCATTGGCCAAATTCAGACAGTACTTGGTAGGAGGGAACTTTGTGGTTCGAACTGACCACAAGAGCTTGAGATATTTCTTGGAGTAGTGAGACCTGAATGAGAGACAACATAAATGGGTGAGCAAGGTACAGGCATATGACTTCGATATTGAATATTTTAAGGGGAAAAATAATATAGTTGTTGACACCTTATCTAGAAGACCTACGTCCTTCTCTATGATGCAATCTCAGTAGAATGGAAGTCCATTCTCTTGGTGGAATACTCTAAGAATACCTTCACTTGTGAGTTAATGAAGGGAAGTATCCAAGATGACAAGTACAGGGTAGTAGATGAAATCATCTACTACAAGGACAAGATCTATCTTGTCCTTGAGTCCACACTCAAGGATAAACTTTTGAGGGAAACACACAATGCACCACTAGCAGGGCGCCAGGGGTATCTAAAAACCTATAGGCAAGTTAGGGAGAGATTCTCATGGAAGGGTCTCAAAGGGGATGTACTTTGTCATGTGAGGGAATGCATGACTTTCCAATGGAACAGGTCATAGTTCACACATCCTGTAGGACTGATCTAACCCTTATCGATCCCAGAATAGAAATGGGAAAGTATCTCCATGGATTTCATCACAAGATTGCCAAAGGTGCAAGGCATGGACTGTATTTATGTGGTAGTGGACAGGTTGAAAAAATATGTGCATCTCAGGTAGCAGATCTATCCTCAGGTAGAAGATCTATTCTTTAGGGAGGTGTTCAAGCTCTATTTCCTTCCAAGGAACATAGTCAATGACTAGGATAATAGGTTTCTCAGTGCATTTTGGAAATATTTGTTCAGGTTATTTGAGACAGAGTTGACACCTAGCACTAGCTATCATCCCCAGACAGACGAACGGAACCAGATAGTCAACAAATGGATCAAGGGGTTCCTTAGGAACTATGTGTTAGGGCATCAACGAGCATGGATAAAATGATTGCATCTTGGTGAGCATTTCTACAATGCCACTCATCACATGTCCATCAAGATGAACCCATTCAAGGAATTGTATGGATATGTTGCTCCATCTTTTTAGGATTTGGCATTTGGAGAGAGAAGATCTCCTAAGGTGAAGGATTGGTTATAGGAAAGTTAGGACATCTTAAGAGTCCTAAAGGAAAATATGCAGGACGTTGAGGATCAACATAAAATATATGCAAAAAGACACAGGGTAGAACGTAGATTTGAGGTTGGAGATCTCGTTATTTTCAAATTACATCCATACAAACATTCGTCGCTAAAGATGAGTGGTGCAGAGAAGCTTAAGCCTCACTTTTACAGGCCTTGCAAGGTGATCATGAGAGTTTGGGAAGTAGCATATGAGTTGGAGCTACCAGAGGGAAGCATGATCGACAATACCTTCCATGTGTCCTACCTCATGAAGGCATTGAGACACCAAGTCACCGCCTCAACAGATCTTCCTCCATTAGATGAGGAAGGCCAGTTGATTCTATCCCCAAAGAGGATAGTTGATGTCAGGGAATAGAGACTTAGGAGCAGGTTCATTCGAGAGTATTTGGTTGTATGGAGAGGATTTCCCACAGAAGATGTTACCAAGGAAGGCGAGCATATCTTACAACACCTTGATCTGGAATTGCATGAGGACAAGCAATCTCAGAAAGGGAGGATTGTAATGTACTCTTCCAATTGACTATGATGGGGGGGTGACTCAATAGCCTATACGACTCTAGGCTATAGTCAACAAGGAAAAAGGGAGTCAATGAGGTGTCACTAGGTTAATAGATGGACATACCCTGAAAGTGACATTAAATAAAATAAATAATTATATTTAAATGGAGTTGGAGGAAAAATATTTGATTTGGTCAAAATGGGGGAACGATATAGAAGGTCCAAAGGAAGGATAAATAGAGGTGCAACCCTTCCCCTTGTCATTATGATTTGATATCTTATTAAGTTCTCTTATAGCGAATGTTTTCGTTGGGGTTTTGGGAAAACCCCCTCCATTGCATGTTTAGTTTTGGTGGTGCAATGTCCACCCTAGCTAGACAAAGACAAGACTTCATTTGGAGTCCTCTTTGAGTTCCTTGTGGTGATTGATTCTATTCCGAAGAGATATCAAGGTATATCAATTGGCATGAGGCATTTGTGGTAAGTTTCAAGAAGATTCCATTCTCCAGATTTGCAGGTGTCAGAGGGTTTCGCGCAACCATAGTAGAAGGTATCCCCGCGGGTTGATTAAGGGTCGTCCTATGAAGCCCTGTGTAACACCCCACGGGTGTCCCGCGAGGACTCTTATAGATTGGGGGTTTGCAGCAGATCATGACTATGAATGTTTTATGAATATTTCATAGGGCCTCCTACAGAGCGGAATTCACTAGAGCATAGCAGTAGAGGGCTTGGAGAGCCTTGGGCTTCATAAATTGGCATCATTCTAGGTTGTTCTATGTCTTTCTATAATATATTTTGATGCTACCTGGAAACCATTAGTTTTTGTGGTTAGTAGTATTCTACAACTGTTATTACAACCATTAGTTATCATTGTACTGATTCTAGGAACTTCCACCCATAATAAGTTTCCATGGTTATCTTCTCTAATATTGTGTAATGGATGCTTACTATCTGTTTGATAATATTTCTCATTGAATAACTCTTTTATAATAATTTAACAACACATTTGCTTAAGAAAAAACAATATTTTTGGGAAGAAGCATAAAATCTCCATCTATCATAGTTGGGGAGATTACATGTTCCCATAGTTATTGCACTTATAACATTCAACATTGTAATCAAGTAGGGGAGAAAATGAATTGTAGTTTCTATCAGCAAACCCATTAGAAATTCTGGTTTTGTTGCTCACGTAATCATTCTTTCAGGTTTTATAAGAACCTCTATTTTGGTTCTTATAGATAGAAATAGAGGTTTTATATGTCTTCATTCTTATAGTGGATGATGCATAGTTTGTTCCATCGAACAAAGGATGTTTGTTTGTAGGGAGACCTTCCTCACAATCCATATTTGCTTGAAATCTTCGTTCCAGTGGTTAAATTGTTTTTGAAGGAACCCACTCTGATACCAATTGTTGAATTTATTCTTATACTGAGAGGGGAAGGGGGGGATGAATCGATATAAGATAATTTTTACTTTAAAATTGAATTCATCAAACATTCATTAACTGTTAGGGTCCTAACCCCCACATAGGTAGAACAATATATTCAAATGTCATAAAGGTCAATATTAATAAGGCCTTGCAATAAAATAGAATAAGTCGAATGTAAGAAGACCTAATAGAAGCGCTTCCGCTTCTAGAAAGATCTTCCTCTAGATGCTTCTTTTGATAAACATATTTAGTATAAATATGAGTTGAGGGTATGAGAACCCTAGCTTGGATATTATTGTAATAGAGCTTTACTCGACTGGAGGTTGCCCCCTCGAAGAAGCCCGTGAACATTGCTCTCAGAATCAAAGTGTTATTTTTGTTGTTATTCTTATATCATTTCAATGTTATTGTGGTGATTGTTCTAGTTATATTGTTGTTATTCTGACATTTTTATCATTTTATTTCTGTTATGCTTACATTTTATATCTGGTATATTACAAGTGGTATCAAAGCACTTTCCTTGGTAGAAATTGTGGGTTAATTTTTTTTCAGGGTAGAGACGTATTCTGGCGTCTTGAAACCACTGAGATATGTTGTTATGTGCATAAACCCGTGGTTGAGGGATTCATACACACAAGAAATACAAGTGGTACTTAAGCGCACATATGTTGGCCACCCTTGTAACCCTTGTTGGTGCCCCTTCGAGTGGTAGTGCATCAGACAACACCTGTGTACAGATCAGCCTAGATTACTTGCATCCCTCTTTAGATAAATCGATCGACCATCTGACTACTATAGTTCCACCAAGAACAGCACTCAGGAAGATACTCTCTAGTACCTCGGTAGTCGGGAAGTACGGCTAAGGGCACGGTCTAGCCTCCTTAGTTAGTGCCCTGAGATATTGGGCTGAGTACTACTGTTGGACCTCGCACGTATATCAGAAAGTTATAGCACAGGGAAAACCCTATCTATAGAACCCTTGAATACCTAACCCTTGGGGATAGAAACATAAACAAATTAAAACAAACAAGATCTATTGCCACACAACTGTGTTTGGGTTGCCAAATCACTACACATTTCTTCCTGGTTAAGCATTTGGGCATTTTATCACTGTAGTATTCTTCAGACTGGAGTATAACTCCACAGGTGTCGAAAAAAAAAAAACTGAAAATTTTTGCACCATTATTTGAGACCTATTCCATTGGATTCATCTCTTTTCCCTTATCACATTCATACATATCATTTTTCAACAAAAGTTTTGACCCTACCCACCCCATTTCGGTTTCCTCGTCATCATGGCCCGTACCCATAACCAAGACTTTGAAGCTCACTTCAATACCTTGCAATATAATTTCACCGAGACCCAACAAGAAGTGAAACAACTCAGTGCTAATGTTGTCGCCATCAATACAACCATGTTGTCCTCAATGGAGGAAATCAAACAAGACCTGACCACCCAGATTGAATCTATCATATCGATGCTTTGCACCAAGCTGCATATCCCTACAGATAACCCTTTATCTGGCCCACCTCCACAGACTGACACTGAAAATTCCTCTCATTCCCATAACTTTCAGCACCATCACTTTCAGCGTGACCTACGCCTTCTGTGGGTGGATGTGACCAAATTTGATGGCTCGTATCCCACTGGTTGGGTAACCCAAATGGAACATTATTTCTCTTTATACGACATTACAGATGACTTGGCCAAACTTCGGTATGGTGTTCTCCATCTAGATCAAGAACATTGGCAATGGTGGCAATGGAGAAAAACTTCTTGTCAAGGGTACATTGCTTGGACACACTTTGTGGAAGAGCTTTATAAACTCTTTGGCACTGACACCAACCATTTGGGTCATTTGACAAAGTTGAAACAATCAGGAATAGTGGAATACTTTATAGTTTTTTTTTAGCACCTAGCTTTTCGGATAGAGGGCATGTTTGATGCCTTTTTCCAAGAGTATTTTATCAGTGGCCTCAAGGATGAGATTCGGGCCCATGTACTCATGGATCGACCTCAGATTTGGGTGTAGGCTACTAAAATAACTAAATAAGCACAGCATGTTGTATCTTTTCAAAACCGGAAACCCTCCTTTATCCCTCGCACTAAACCAGTAAATCCCACTACTACCTCTGCTCCACTAAAGATCCAAAAATTGACTAGGGATGAAATGGATGAACGCCAACTCAAAGGCCTTTGTTATAATTGTGATGACAAATATTTCCCAGGCCACAAGTGTAAGGAACAAAATATTTTTATGGCCATCTCGAAGGATATTTCAGAAGAGGATGTTGAAACTCCCCTTGTGTCTGAGTCACCTGAAACCACTGACATAACCCCTCCCTCAGACCCTCCTGAAGTGGAACTGGTAATTTCCCTAAATGCTTTCACTGGCTTCTCTTCTCCCCAAACCCTCAAGCTAATCGGTTACATCAAGCATAGGAAGGTCATCATTCTGGTTGATAGTGGAAGCACCAATAATTTTATTCATCGCTGCATTGCCCAAGAAATTCATTGCTACATCCATGCAGTCAATAATTTCCAAATCATGATTTCCAATGGTGGCTCCATGAAATGTGGAGGGCATTGTGAAAATGTGTGTCTCCAAATTGGTAACTACCACCTGAAATCTCATATGTTTGCCATCGAAAAGGGTGGTTGTGACATTGTGTTGGGTGAAGACTGGCTAAGGATTTTGGGTCCCATTCTTATGGATTTTAAGGAATTAACCATGCAATTCAACCAGGAGGGCCAACAATATAAGTTCCAAGGCATCATCGCCGGTTCACATGATATCATTAGTTCCCATCGCATGGAAAAGCTTCTCAAAAAATGTCATTCTGGTGTTATTGCCCAACTCCATGCCATACAAGCAATAGAGACACCCTCAGTGCCACAAGACCTCCAATCCATCCTTTCTAAACATCAAGTGGTCTTTTCCACTCCCCAGGGACTCCCTGCAAGATACCAGATATATAAAATATGAAGAACAGAAATAAAATGCTATAAGTGGCAGAAAAACAATAAAATATCCAGCATAATCTGCACAATACACAGAAATGATATACAAAATAGCAATAGAAAAACACTTTGATCCAGAAAGCAATGTTCACAGGCCTCTTCGAGAGGGAAACCTCCAGTCGAGTAGCACTCTGTTACAATAATCTCCAAGCTAGGGTTCACATACCCTCGCCCCTTATTTATACTAAATATGTCTATTAAGAGAAGCATCTAGAGGAAGATCCTTCTAGAAGCAGAAGCTTCTATTAGGTCTTCTTACATACGCCTTATTCTATTTTTATTGAAAGGCCTTATTAATATTGACTTTTATTACCTCCGAATACATTGATCTACCTATGTGCGGGTTAGGACCTTAACATGTCCGCCCCCTTAAAAACAGCCTTATCCTAAAGGCTTGAGATGTGGAAACTACTGCAGAATGGTAGTTGGTTCCCAAGTGGCATCTGCTGGAGTCATATATTTCCACTGTACTAGCACTTCCTTGATGGTTCTCTGACGCAGGCGACGCTCACGCTGGTCCAAAACTGCTTCTGGATGTAGCCAAATGGATCCTTCTTCAGCTAACTCTGGAAGGTTGGTTGGAATTTGGCACCTGGTTCCAATCACCTTCTTCAAGCATGAAACATGAAAAACAGGATGTAGCTTCGACTGACTGGGCAGAGCTAACTGATATGAAACTTGTCCCACATGCTTGAGAACTGTGTAAGGGCCATAGAATTTGGGTACTAGCTTCTGACACTGGTCGGCCTTGAGGGAAGTTTGCTTATATGGTTGCAGTCTCAGAAACACCTGGTCCCCTTCTGCAAATTGACGTTCCGAGTGACCTTGATCTGCTTGTTGCTTCATTCTATTTTGTGCCATGACCAAGTTCTCTTTAAGGGTACGAAGGATATCCTCTCGAACTGTAAGTGTTTGGTCAACCGCCTGGACCTTCGAGGTACCTAGTAAGTAGGAGAGAATTGAAGGTGGCTTCTGTTCATATACTGCTTCAAAAGGAGTCATGTGAGTGGTTGTATGGTATGTAGTGTTGTACCACCATTTGGCGAGGGGTAACCATTGAGCCCACTGGTGTTGTTTTTCAGAGGCAAAACATCTCAGGTATGTTTTCAAACACTTGTTGACAACTTCCGTTTGACCATCTGTTTGGGGATGATAAGTTGAGCTGAGATGCAATTGTGTGTCTTGTAGCTTAAACAATTCTTGCCAAAAATTTCTTGTGAAAGTTGTGTCTCGATCGGAAACAATAGAGTGCGACATGCCATGCAGCTTGAAGACTTGGTCCATGAAAACTTGAGCCATCGTGGATGCAGTAAATGGGTGGGGAAGAGCGCAAAAATGAGCATACTTGGGAAGACGATCCACCACCACCATTATGACTGATTTATTCCCCGATTTGGGTAAGCCTGTGATAAAGTCCATAGAGATATCCTTCCAAATGGTAGGGGGAATCGGAAGCGGTTGGAGGGTGCCTGGCGATTTGACTGTTTCTCCCTTGTTGCGTTGACACACCTCACATTCAACAACAAACTTACGGATGTCCTGTTTCATACCATCCCAGAAAAAAGAACGTTTGACTCGGTCATATGTTTTGGTGAACCTTGAGTGCCCCGCTGTGGGTGTAGCATGAAGCTTAGAAAGCACCGTGGATTTGAGCTTGGATTGTTTACTTAAATACAAGTGACCTTTGTATCGAAGCTCATCCTGGAGCCAGGAGTACCCTAGGGGAGCTGGAGCCTTGTTATGCAGTAGTTGGATCAGATGTGAACTTTTGGGATCTTGAAGCCATTCCTGGCGCACATCTTGGAGCCAATCAGGTACAATGAAGGAAAGAGAAAAAAGGTATCCTTCATCTTCATATTTCTGGGACAGTGCATTCTCCATGACATTGTCTTTTCCCTTCTTGTAAATGATCTCATAATCATATCCAAAGATCTTAGTCACCCATTTTTGTTGTTCCTGGGAAGAAATGCGTTGTTCCAGAAAGTACTTGAGGCTTTGATGGTCTGTCTTAATTTGGAAGCGTTGCCCCAAGAGATATGGATGCCACAACTCAACGGCATGCAGAATCGCCAACATTTCTTTTTCATAAATGGGTTTGCCCAGGTTCTTTTCAAACAGTTGCTTGCTAGTGAAGGCCAAAGGGTGACCCTCTTGCATAAGGACAGTGCCAATTCCTTTCCCTGAGGCGTCACATTCCAACACAAAGGTCTTTGTGAAGTCAGGAAGGGCCAGAACCGGAGTGGTGCACATGGTCGTCTTCAAGGTTTGAAAAGCTTATGCAGCTGCTGGGGTCCAAGTGAAAGAGTTCTTTTTTAGGAGAGCCATGAGAGGTGCTGCAATCTTTCCATAGTTCTTAACGAACTTGCGATAATACCTTGTGAGGCCCAAAAATCCACGCAAGCTTTTGAGAGTCTTTGGGTGCTGCC
>ML808909.1:47727-57878 GCA_009831015.1 Picea engelmannii | reverse complement strand
TCCATTGCCACCATTGCCAGCGTTCTTGATCTAGATGGAGAACACCATATCAGAGTTTGGCCAAGTCATCTGTAATGTTGTAGAGAGAGAAATAATGTTCCATTTGTGTGACCCAACCAGTGGGGTCCGAGCCATCAAATTTGATTACATCCACCCGCAGAAGGCGTATGTCCTTTTGAAAGTGATGGGGTTAAAAGGAATGGGAAGAAGTTTCACCTTCAGTCTTTTTATGTGCATCAGGAAAAGAGTCATCGGTAGAGAGCTTGAGTTTGGTGTAGAGTGATGCAAAGACAGATTGAAGCTGGGTGGTCAGTTCGTGTTTGACTTCCGCCATTGCGGACTGCACGGCTACATTTACGGAGGCATTCATGGAGGCATCACGGGAGGCAATAGTAGCACTGAATTGTTGCACTTCTTGTTGGGTCTCAAGTAAACCAAATTGCAGGGTGTTGAAGCGAGACTCTAGTTCTTGGTTACGGGTATGGGCCATGATGATGGGTGAAGTGAAAAGGGAGCAGGCGGGGTCATAAATTTTTGCAGAAAAATGATATGGATGAAAGTGATAAGGGAGAAGAGATGAATCTAATGGAATATGTCTCAAATAATGGTGAAAAAAATTCCAAACACGGTTTTTTTTTTTTTAACAGCTGCGAGGTTATGATTTGGTCTGAAGAATGTTGCAGTGCTGAAATCCCCAAATTCTGAACTAGAGAGTATTTACTTAGCAACCCGAACACAGATGCGCATCAATAAATCTCGTCGGTTTAATTTGTTTATGTTGTTTATATTCCCCAAGGGTTAGGTATTCAAGGGTTTGCCCTCTGCTATAGCTCTCTGATATACGTGCGGGGTCCAACAGTAGTACTCGGCCCAATATCTCATGGCACTAACTAAGGAGGATAGACTGTACTCTTAGCTGTACTACCCGACTACCCAGGTACTAGAGAATATCTTCCCGAGTGTTGTTCTCGGTGACACTATAGCAGTCCGGCGACCGATAGGTTTATCTAAAGAGGGCTTTAGGAAATCTAGGTCGATCCTTACACAGGTGTTGTCTGATGCGCTACCACTCGAAGGGGTACCAACAGGGGTTACAAGGGTGGCCAACATATGTGCGCTTAAGAACCACTTGTATTTCTTGCGTGTATGAATCCTTCAACCGCGGGTTTATGCACATAACGATAGATCTCTGTGGCTTAAAGACGTCGGAATACGTCTCTACCCTGGAAAAAAATACCCACAATTTCTGCCAAGGAAAGTGCTCTGATACCACTTGCAAGATACCAGATATATGAAATATGAAGAACAGAAATAAAATGCTATAAGTGGCAGAATAACAGTAAAATATCCAGCATAATCTGCACAATACACAGAAATGATATACGAAATAGCAATAGAAAAGCACTTTGATTCAGAAAGCAATGCTCACAGGCCTCTTCGAGGGGGCAACCTCCAGTCGAGCAACGCTCTGTTACAATAATCTCCAAGCTAGGGTTCACATACCTTCGCCCCTTATTTATACTAAATATGTCTATTAAGAGAAGCATCTAGAGGAAGATCCTTCTAGAAGCGAAAGCTTCTATTAGGTCTTCTTACATCCGCATTATTCTATTTTTTTGAAAGGCCTTATTAATATTGACCTTTATTACATCTGAATACATTGATCTACCTATGTGCGGGTTAGGACCTTAACACTCCCTCCTTCCCGTGGTGTTCATGATCATTCCATTCCCCTTGTACCAGGAAGCCTTCCTCCCAATATCCGTATGTATCGTCACCCCTTTTCCTAAAAAAATGAAATTGAGAAAATGGCCTTGGAACTCCTTAACGTAGGCATTATCCACCCTAGTACGAGCCCCTACTCTTCTCTGGTGGTCATGGTCCTGAAGAAATAAGGTTATTGGCGAATGTGTCCGGACTTCCGTGCCCTCACCAAACTTACCATTAAAGACAAATTTCTCATTCCTGTCATTGATGACCTCTTGGATGAATTGAGTGGCGCCCAGTTCTTTACTAAACATTATCTACGTTTTGGCTACCACCAGATACGTATGAAAGAGGTAGACATTCCCAAGACTTCCTTTAGAACTCATGAGGGCCACTATGAGTTTTTGGCCATGTCGTTTGGCTTGTGTAATGCCCCCTCCACCTTCCAAAGCCTCATGAATCATGTCTCCCATCATTTTCTCTGTCATTTTGTCTTAGATTTATTTGATGATATCCTCATCTATAGAAAAATTTGGACAGACCATCTTGCTCATGTGGATCGAGTTCTCCATCTACTCTCTCAGCACCAACTTTTTCTGAAACAATCTAAATGTGTTTTTGGTGCCTCTGAAGTCGAGTACTTGGGTCATCTTGATAGCAAGGAAGACGTCAGATTGGATCCTAAAAAGATTGAAGCTATGCAAGACTGACCTCACCTAAAGACTCCCAAAAGCTTGCATGGATTTATGGGCTTAACAGGTTATTATCACAAGTTTGTTAAGAATTATGGAAAGATTTCATCACCTCTCACTACACTCCTCAAAAATAACTCTTTCACTTGGACTCCAGTAGTTTCTCAAGCTTTTCAAACCTTGAAGATGGCCATGTGCACCACTCTAGTCTTGGCCCTTCCTGATTTCACAAATACCTTTGTCTTGGAATTTGATGCTTCAGGGAAAGGAATTGGTGTTCTCCTTATGCAAGAGGGTCGGCCTTTGGCCTTTACCAGCAAGCAACTGTCTGAAATAAATCTAGGCAAATCAATCTATGAAAAGGAAATGTTGGCTATTTTGCATGTCGTTGATCTGTGGTGCCCTTATCTATTGGGGAAATGCTTCCAAATTAAGACAGACCATCAAAGCCTCAAGTACTTTGTGGAACAACACATTTCCTCCCCAGAGCAACAAAAATGGGTGACTAAGCTCTTTGGATATGATTATGATATCATTTACAAGAAAGGTAAAGACAATGTGGTTGCGGATTCACTTTCCCGAAAATATGAAGATGACAGATCCCTTTTTTTCTCTTTCCTTCATTGTACCAGATAGGCTCCAAGTAGTTCACCAGGAATGGCTACACGATCCCAAAAGTTTGCATCTGATCCAACAATTGCAGTCCAATTCTCCAGCTTCCCCAGGGTACTCTTGGCTCCATGATGAGCTTCGATACAAAGGTCGTTTGTATTTAAGCAAACAATCAAAACTTAAATCCACGGTACTTTCTGAGATTCATGCTACACCCATAGCCAGGCACTCTGGGTTTACCAAAACCTATGACAGGGCCAAACGTTCTTTTTTTCTAGGATGGTATGAAATAAAACATTTGTAATTTTGTCGTTGAATGTGATGTGTGTCAACACAACAAGGGAGAAACAGTCAAATCTCTGGGCACACTACAACCGCTTTCGATTCCACCTGCTATTTGGAGGGATATCTCTATGGATTTTATTACAGGCTTACCCAAATCGGAAAATAAATTAGTCATCATGGTGGTTGTTGATCGTCTTTCCAAGTATGCTCATTTCTGTGCTTTTCAACACCCATTTACAACATCCACGGTGGCCCAACTTTTTATGGATCGGGTCTTCAAGCTTCATGGCATGCCACATTCTATTGTTTTTTATCGCGGCCCAACTTTCACCAGCAATTTTTGGCAAGAACTGTTCAAGCTATAAGGCACCCAATTGCATCTCAGCACAACTTATCATCCCCAGACTGATGGTCAAACAGAAGTTGTCAACAAGTGTTTGGAAACATATTTGAGGTGTTTTGCCTTGGAAAAGAAAAATCAGTGGGCTCAATGGTTACCCCTAGTTGAATGGTGGTACAACACTTCATACCATATAGCTACATGCGTGACTCCTTTTGAAGCAGTATATGGACAAAATCCACCTTCAGTTCTCTCATACTTACCTGGTGTCTCGAAGGTCCAGGTGGTTGACCAAACACTTACAGTTCGAGAGGATATTCTTTGTACCCTCAAAGAGAATTTGGTCATGGCATAGAATCGCATGAAGCAACAAGCAGATCAATGTCGCTATGAATGTCAATTTGTAGAAGGGAATCAGGTGTTTCTTCCACTACAACCTTTCAAGCAAAATTCCCTCAAGGCCCAACATTGTCAAAAGCTAGCTCCTAAATTTTATGGTCCTTATACAATTCTCAAGCGTGTGGGATAGGTGGCCTATCAGTTAGCTTTGCCCATTCATTCTAAGCTACATCTTATTTTTCATGTTTCATGCTTAAAGAAGGTGATTGGAACTAAGTGTCAAATTCAAACCAACATTCTCGAGTTGGACGAAGAAGGATCCATTTGGCTACAACCACAAGTAGTTTTGGACCAACGTGAGTGTCGCATGCATTAGAGAACCATCAAGGAAGTGTTAGTCCAGTGTAAAGATATAACTCCAGCAAATGCCACTTGAGAACCAACTACCATTCTGCAACAATTTCCACATCTCAAGCCTTAAGGACAAGGTTGTTTTTAAGGGGGAGGACATGTTAGGGTCCTAACTCGCACATAGATAGAACAATATATTCAGATGTAATAAAGGTCAATATTAATAAGGCCTTGCAATAAAATAGAATAATCCGAATGTAGGAAGACCTAATCGAAGCTTCCTCTTCCAGAAGGATCTTCCTCTAGATGCTTCTTTTGATAGACATATTTAACATAAAGAGGAGTCGAGGGTATGAGAACCCTAGCTTGGATATTATTGTAATAGAGCTCTGCTCGACTGGACGTTGCCCCCTCGAAGAGGCCCGTGAACATTTCTCTCAGAATCAAAGTATTATTTTTCTTGTTATTCTTATATCATTTCAATGTTATCGTGGTGATTGTTCTGGTTATATTGTTGTTATTCTGCCATTTCTAGCATTTTATTTCTATTCTGCATACTTTTTATATCTAGTATATTACATTAACTTTAAAATAGTAAATACATGTAAACTCAAATCATAGTACACATAGTTTAACTCGGAAACTCTTACAGGAGAAAACCACAAAAACTTATCTTTATAAATGTTTGTAGGCAACAACCTACTATTACAAAGCTTATAGGAACCAACCTACTAGAAACACCAATCTCCTTAGTTCAGCACCAACTCATCAAGCTATTATATAGACACCAACCTACTCAAGACATTAATCTCCTGAGTTGAGCACCAACTCAACAACATATTGTGTAGGCACCAACCTACTTGACACACCAATCTTTGCAGTTGAGCAATAAGACCTATATAGGCACAAATATTAGATATTCATATACATAGTACTTTTGAATTCACCTGCATGCTTCATACTTCATGTATTTTATAGCATCATTATACCCTTAACTTTCATGCTCTAACGCCTCTCGTTGCTTCATACCCCAGACATAGATTCAAACCTTAGTCAAATTTAGCATTCATGTTCTAACGAACCTAATAGAATCATTCCCATAATATAATCCCACTCTGTAGCATCATAACCTCAAAACAACTCACTTTGTACCATCATAGACCTTAGTCCTTCATAACACATCCTTAAAACTCCAAGAAAACTTCTCTTGCACACCTTTAAACCCCAAGAATACTCTCCATATTCTTTTGTGCACCTCAGACTTAATATTCTTCCTTGGATGATTTTCAAATGCATACATCTATACTGTATTTATAGTGTTTCTATGCTCACTTTTAGGGATGACCATTAAAGACTAGTTGGGTAGACCTGAAGTTTATGGTTGGGTTGTCTGATAGAAAAAATCATATCTCATCATTCCTAAGGAGTTAGAGGGAGTGTTATATATCATTTGAAAGGTATAAGAATAATATTTCCAACCATATAACCTATGCTCTCATTTTATCTAGGTATTTATAGTAAAAATTACTTCAAAGATAGGGTATCCAAACTCAACATTAAAAATCCAAAAATAACATTTATAATAATTTCCATCTTGCAATATTTATCTTGGACATATGTAGTCTCCCCTTGTCTTTGAAATCAAAGATAAAAATATTTCCAACATTCCAATCCTATAATTTATTCTATACACTCTTATCCTCTATGTATCTTCATATGGATACAAATATAGAATTTTTTACATCAAAATCACCTTTGAAGAAAATATTTTCACCTTCATGTGAAAACTACCTCTTATCTACTCCATCACTTCTTTACCTTTGCATAAACTATAATACTCGTGCTATGATATTTTCATACTTCTCTCCTATCTTGAATACCTTCTCTTCCAAAACCTTATATATCTTTGGTTTCTCCTTATTCAACATCTATTTCATTGAAACTAGAACTTAATATTCTCCTTCTCATCTTCTTCAACATCATAAAACCATGGCAACTCCACATAATTTGTATTATGGGTGGAATATCTTAAACAACTAGCAACTCCACATGGATTATACTTGAACATCCTTTTTATTTCTCTAAGGTCTAATCTTATTCACATTTAATTTTCTAAACATATATTTAAGAAAATTCTCTTTACTCAAGTGTACCATCACTAAATAACCATATTTAAATTACTTCAGTCTTATCCTTATGTCTTACACTACTCTCTCTCAAATTCTCTTTGAACATGCATATGAATTTCTATCATTCATTCCACAAAATCTTTTATATGATCCCTTTTTTACAATTAATGGGAAAATAAAAAACA
Organism: Picea engelmannii; assembly: GCA_009831015.1. Taxonomy (NCBI): domain Eukaryota; kingdom Viridiplantae; phylum Streptophyta; class Pinopsida; order Pinales; family Pinaceae; genus Picea; species Picea engelmannii. The sequence goes on along the minus strand of ML808909.1, from coordinate 51,238 downwards.
TATATGACTCTCTTCATATTGCTTCCAAAAAAAATTCAAAATGATGTTAATATTATTTACATACTCATTGTACTGTTGTAAGTAAGTTCAACTTGTTCCAAAAAATTATTCCATTATTTTTTCTTCTTACCTACAAAACATCTCAAAATATTCCATGAATTGTTATTCAACTCAATTTGTGCATTTATTGTAATATATATTTTTTATATATTACATTTTAAACTAATTAAAACGTAAAGTCGCACTATTTTGCATAAAGAGACGTGACTTTACCCAATTATGTGTATATATCCACATTTTGTACACTAAAATTTATCATCGAATAGAGAATACTATATGTTAGTAAATACATGTATTGTTGCATTTGGATTCCATCGTTCCAGTTGGTATCAACGCTTTCATTTTCCTTGCATCCTCCAAACCCGCGACCACCATTTGCCCCTCTCCCACTCCCATAGACTCCCTCTCCCACGCATAAACCTGCAACCTCCATTGACCCCCCTCCTATCTCTTCCACCATTCTACTCCACTTGGGGTATCCTTATTCTCCCATTCTCCCTCGATCTCTTCATCCTCCACCATTCGCCCCTCCCCTCTTCTCATGTCATTCGCCTTCATTTTCCAATATTTCTTCCCTTCCCCTCTTCCCCTGTCATTCTCCCTTTTCCTCTTCACCTATCATTTTCATTCCTTTTCCTTTTCTTCCACATACCATTCACCCATACCATTTTTCCTGCAGCCTCCAATTGCTCACAACCCATACATTTGAAACCCTCACATCTGCCTCCTTCATTCCTCCTCAAAAATTTTGGGTTACTCCATTTGTCCATCCATTTCTCCCCTCTCTTTCGACTTCCTCATTCTCCACTCATCCATTCACTTCGTCCAAACCCTAGAACCTTAATTATCCCTCCTGAACGATTTTCTTTCTAGTTGATACTATACCTTATATTTAATATTAAAATATTCAATAGATATTAAAATATTACATATAATAGATACTTAATACATCAACCTCAATATGAGAAACACGAGGAGAAAGTTGGGAGAAGCAGAGAAAAAGACAGAGGACAACAATTCCCCCATGATGGAGCTAAGCGAAAACTATAAATAGTTTTTTTAAGGCCTTATAAATTGAGTAAGTACTTCGTTCGATGCCAAAATTAGCAAACTAAATGAAGAACTAGCGGAACGCAACAAAAACTACAATGACATGAGATTAGAGCTTGAATCAATCACAAACGAGAGTAGAAACTCAGGTAACTCAACTTCGCAGTGGGGCCCTCACAAATCACATTACTCGCCTAACATGGGGACGTCTAATAATGACATGCCCAAGGAGAAGATTATTGTTCCAGAATTCGATGGATCGGATGCAAGAGAAGCAACAAGGTGGGTAAATAAAATTGAGCAGTACTTCAGGTATTACCAAATTTCTGAGGATGAAGAAAAAATTAATGTCTCATCTATACATCTGAAGGACTTTGCATATGACTGGTTCTTATGGTAGAGAGAAAAATCCAAATCTCTAGCAAGAGATTGGGTTATATTCAAAAAGAACTTCTTCCTACGTTTTCTCGACATAGAATAAAAATGGGTTTTTTCTAAACTCATCGGATTACAATAGTCTAGTATAGTGGAATAATTGTTTTTGGACTTACATGTGTTAGCCACTCGTGTACCTGATATATCAGAAGATTGGCTACTGCAAATAACCTTATTAGGATTGAAGGAAAATATATGAAATGAGCTCAAACTACTTGACATTAAAGATATCGAGCAAGCTCGTTAGAAAGATAAAATCGTTAAAAGGAAATTTAAAGTATATCAAAAGACAGCATGGTGCTCACTCAAAGACTCTGGCTCCAAATACATTCCCCCTCACAAATGGACACCACCACCAAACATGAGACAAGATAAGGTTAAGGACCGATGTTTTAAATGTAACACACCTAATTGCAAACCAGGCCATAAGTGAAAAGACAAAAAGTTTTTTCATTGCGAAATAGAAAAGAGTGACAACGAAAAGGATGAAGAAGCAGGGAACATATCTTCATCCAATGAAGAAACAAATAATGAAGACTCACGAAATCTCCATGAGTTAGGGAATCAAAACACAAATTCGACACTCTATGTTGTTGCAATGATGGGTATTTCTCAGCCCCAAACTATGAAAGTTTATGGATATGTTAAGAAAACTAAATAACAGTGCTCATCGAAAGTGGCAGTTCACATAACTTTATAGATACAAATATAAAAAGGAAATTAAACATATTCATTCATCCTACCTATGAATTTCAAGTCTCCATCCTAGAAAATAGGACAACATCATGTGATGGGAAATGCCACAAGGTAGAGACATCCATGAGTGACCACAAATTAAAATATCGTATGTATGTTATGCCAATTGGAGGAGTAGATATTGTATTGGGGGGCCAGTGGCTAGCCATGCTTGGTATTTTTGGATTAAACTTACAAGAGCAATTTATAAGGTGTTGAAACACACACTAACACTGAGAGGGGGGGGGGGGTGAAACTGATCGAGGTGGATATTGGTGGCCACCCACCTATTCCAATTAGCTCCTCTTAACAGTTTTTAGTTCAACACGTTATTCTATTGATCCGTCGGATCTCAACATATGTGCATGTAAAAGCTATGAATGCTTATCATTAGTTTGCAATTTGATTATTTAAAAGCATTAATGTGATGATTAAATGTTGAAATATGCAAAACTGAAAGCAATAGAAAGAGAATATGGAACAGAAAATGAGAGACAAGAACAAAAGAGTTTGATAACGGAGTTCACCCCCTTCACTGGGCTACGTCTCCGGGTCCCTCTCCAATGGGTACCGATCCAATTAATGGCTTTWAAAATGGTACAAAAKATTTCTGGACATCAACTTCGGCAACARAACAGTATGTTGTACAGAAGCCTTCAAGACCTCCTCTCTGAAAATTACCAAATGGCCTTCAAAATACAAAGAAGCCAATTGATGCAGAGCATGGTCGACTTCAGAAAGAACACAACATTGGAACAATTTTACAGCAAAAACACTTTCTTCTATTCCCCATCTCTGTAAAACGAATTCAACAGTTGTTCAAAACGGAATATTGGACAAATTGCAATGAATCTCTCTTCCGTCCTTTGTCTGCGTCCTCTGGCAGTTGTTCAAAACGGAATGCTGGACAAATTGAAACGAATTTCTCCTCCGTCCTCTAGCTGTGTCCTCTGCTCCGTCCTCTGGCAAAACCCTTGGTTATAAACGTGCAAGTCGAGGGTTCAATCCCGTTTTAGGCGCGTGGGATTCATTTTTGCGAGATTTTTTGATAACAAACAAATCAACTGTTGGCTAAAACAATGGATCACGAGTTCGACTCGCCCACCAAACATTGCACACGTTGTACCATAAATGAACACTAATTGTTTTTTACCAAATATAGCAGCGTATGTTTATAACTGCCAACAATATGAAACTATAATCCAGGCACCCTTGTCTAACTGCCAGAACG
>ML808909.1:0-44322 GCA_009831015.1 Picea engelmannii | reverse complement strand
GTGTGACTCATCCTTTTATGCTTTAAATTATTAAATCTTGCTTCTTACCCAATCATTGCATTGCCACTTCATTGCCATTGTACCATTTTTTTCTCCTTTATTTGGATCAGTGTAACTTCATGACGAATGACCCCCTGGATCATCTATACTTCTTTGTAATTGTGGGTTCTACACTTCCAGGTTGTCTAAAGCCCTACACATCTTTCAGGTAGAGACTGGTGGCTGCCCACCTAATCCAACTAGCTTATTTTAGAAGTTCTCATGTCAACACATCTTTCTGTACTTTCAGGGTTGTTTTGGGGCCCTGAACAATGTTTTTTTGGCTTGCCACAGACAAACTATTGATGGACTCAGAGTTAAATGGCATAATGTGTAGTTCTCGAGAAGACCTTTCCAATAGGCTATCACGCTCCTAAAATGGAGGTCATATGAAAAAGTTACGACCCTGAGAAGTTGAGGTACCAACTTACCCATCGGGGCCCACATAACTTTTGTAATTTCATCTCCTAGGGTTAGGTTTTTGGATGTCTAAGGTTATGGCATTCATGAGTAATGTTAAAAGAGCCTTTGGAGCCTCATTGTAATCATTCTTCTTAGACAGATGTGCGTAGCAGCCACATATCTTCTTAGAGATAGCTACCACCATTCGAACAAGTTGTTTTCAGTTCTGTAGTTTTATAGTTTCAACCTATTTCATTTATTCAATAGAATTTATTGTTCACTGGATATATGTTGTTGTTCTCTATATCTCTGTGTTATTGTATTCAGCTTGTTACTCATTTCGTTCCACTCATAAATCCAGATCAATGGTATCATAGTGGTCTGCCCTTCATTTATTTTTCTTCATGCATGTCCCCAACAAGATCTGGGTACAAGAAGTTGGAACTCGAACCAGTCGAACCTCTTCAAGATCGGTCGCATCGAGCACGACAACAACCCATGGGAGACGAAAAGAAAGATGATGGATTAGGAGATCCTTTTAAAATGTTGCTCGAGGAATCCCTTGCATGAAAAAGGAACGAAATGATAGACAACTTTGCACAGATCCTTCGGTGGTTTCCCACAAGAGATGCATCTTCATCAAGCGACCATGTGTTAGTACTGAGAGTCACACTTAGGTTGCTGTAAATGCAAGCCTAGTACCCATCAGAATATAAATGGATTAAATGGTTTGAGTAGGTGGATCAATAGACTAGGAAATAAATGGAGAGGGCAACAAAATGTCTGCAGAGGCATTCCATTGGGCATGGAGTCATAACATCCTACAAATCAAAGGAAATCAAATTGTATATCAGACAAAGAGATATATAATGATGAGTAGAAGCATGGTGAATATGACAAAAGGAAGAACATCCGTTAAACAGATGTTCAATAGATAAAGATCCTTTCTGCAATAGATAAAGATTTACTTAAACAATTTACAATAATTTAATGGGCAAGCTACAGGAGATCCTTTGTTGTTCATGAATCCATCAATCAATGGCAGGTATGATCCTCAAAACCCGCAATATGTTCAAGAAAGAAGATAACAAAGAAATGGGAAAACAAAGAAGACAATCTAATAATATCTTTCATGAATCTTTAATGGAAGAAAATGTCATTACAAACAAGCCCTCATGCTTATAAATCAACAACTAAAACTGCTTCTCCAACTCTCTCCTCTTTTGGCTCATGAATCCAATCCTTTTCTCATCAAAAACCTTTTATTTATAGTGAATAATCTCTATCTACCCTAAGGAGGTCGAAACCAAGGAGTTACATAGTATCCCCCTCCATTTAGGAGTCTTGTTACAAAATATTCCAACAAAAGCTTGACAAATTCCTATTTTTGGGGATTTTGTCTATGATGATATATGTCTTTTGAAACAAGTCATCTTGATTGATATGGAGATGGAACACATGTCTCTCATGTCCAACAAACTTCTAGGAGACCATTCGAACCTTCCTTGACAGGTGGCAACCTACTAACAAGGTGAATATCCAAACAGTAACCGCTACAGGAAAATCTGTAGCGTCGTTGCAAACAGTTATGCACATTTTGTAGCGCCCTTTGTGTCTGGCTAGGTGATTCTGTAGCGCCATTTGTGTGTTTAGTTAGGTGATTATGTAGCGCCTTTTTTGTGTCTAATATCTCTCTAACCATAACACATTTTGCAAAAATGAGAGAGGTTTTTTATTTGGTATGTGATGAACAAAAACCTCCCTCCATTTTCAAAAATACCTTCTCATTTGTTCATAATCCAAGTTTTAAGTTAGTCACTCAAAAATTGCAGAAGCGTGGCATGCTCTCAGTAGAAACACAATCTAGTCTTTGAGAGGGTATTTCAAGGCCTTCCCAGAGGCGTTTTGGGCTGCAAGAGATATGGTTGGAAAGCTTATGATATCTGCTACACAATGGAATCTTCAAGTACTACAAACGCCTTCTCAAACCCCTGAAAAACTGACTTGAAGTCAATCTATCCAAAAGTACAGGAACCCTCCTATAGCAATTGTATTTTGGAAAATTATCTCAAATTATAATACAATCTTATGTGTTAACATTTGGCTCCACATGGGATGGCATGCTCCCTGGGAGCTACCAAGAACATGCAGTTTCAGTTGCCTTATCCATTGGGCTATGGAGTCAACTGTGCAACCAATCTCTGAACACTGTCAAAAACTGCCACTTATTCAAGAAATCTAACTGATATATCTGCTGCAAACTAAAGGAAATTAACTGCTTGGAAAGTGAGCTTATTTCCTATGCTACCCTACCTCTAACCGGATCTACAACTTGGTTAGGTAAAGGCAGACTTCCATAACAACCTCTCAAGTAGTTTCAAAACTGAAATGATCTTGTCCATACCACTGATCAAAAGGTAATGTCTGAAATATAATAACAGTGATAAAAATCTCTTCAGGAAACAAAAATCACTTGGAAGTGTTGGTGAATAAATGTAATTTGAAATGTTCTGATAAGATGAAAAATAAGACCCCAACAAGGCTGCAAATGTATCTTGAAACCAATATCAAAAATATGTTGATCGACAGAAAACAATTGTTCATCCATGACTACATCTTTGCTTGAAAACTGATAACCCTCTAGTCTTCTTGTGATCAAATTTTGATCATCGGTAGCAACAACTTTTTCTTCAGAATGATGATCACATGATGATGATAAAACATGGTTTAAATCATACTGATCATTATCATCTAGAAACATGTAATTACTTATGCAATCATCAATTACCTCATGATCAAAATGGTTTGAAAAATGATTGTCAACTTGCCATGCATACCTGTCTATAGAAACATCTTCCAACACTGAAGAATTCTGATCTGAATCTGAAATATACTTACATCCTTACTGTTGTTCCAAATCTGCTTCATACTTGTTGCCTTCATGCCCAAAAACTGAAACATATTGACAGTTCCCTTTCTCATGTGCATGCAGATTTTCAAAGTAAGATGGATCTCGAAGTCTCTTTGAAGCATGGATGTTCTCCTCAATTTCTTGGGCATCTTCAAATAAGCATGCTAAGGATGAAGACTTCATTTCTAACAGGAGAAGGAAAAACTCTGAATGTTGAGCCATAACATAGTATACCATGGTAGCAATCTCTGTAGGCCGAATATCCAAAGGCATGTCATGATAAATGTTGTAGAACCGTCTATTGAAGACAAACAAGACTTCATCTTCCTCTCTCCTCAAGGCATAAAAATCAACGAGGTACAAATCAAGAGACTTGTTCTCACCCCAATGCTTTAGAAAAGTATTGAACAGTTCGATCCAAGAACCAATGGAATTGGCTCTCAAACTCTTAAACCATACTGCAACATCTCTAAACAAAGATTTGGAGAACAACCTCGTAGTAACATCATCATGAACTATCTCAAAATAATCAACAAAATTTTTAAAGGACCCCAAATACCTCTCGGTTGTGACATGATCCTCTCCAAAAAAATGGGGAAGGTACTCAAGGAAATCAAGAGGATAAGGATGAAGTATATATGGCAGCTTTAAAGGATTGAACATCTTTATCCTGATTCTAGTTTGAAAAGCAATGGAATGAACATGAGGATTAAATAGTTGATGGTAAGGCTCGATAATAACTGAAGATAATGAGATCTGAGAAGGCTTTGAATCACGTTTATCATTTTGATGGTCACGAGGTTGAGTATGTTCAGGAGGGATAGAGATATAAACCTCGTTCTTCTCAATAGGATGAAATGAAGTTTCAGGACCAACCTCAACAACATAAGAAGACTGCAAATTTTCTTCTAGCAAGGATGGATATATAAAAGAAGGTTGATACTCATCCAAATAAACAAAGCACAAGACGATCCTCTTTATATGTGAAGGGAAAAGAAAAAATGAGCTGATAAAGAAAAACAAAAGTTCATGAAGAAAGCTCAATAAGCTGATACATGGTCATCCCCTTTCCTATGGTCATCTTTCTGTCAACAAGATCCTCCCCAGTGGAGTCTTTGATTGTGGAGTCGCCAGGTAGATGATTACAGTCAATTTTTTGTATCCCTCTCTTGTCTACCATCAAGAGTTGGATCTATGTCATTCTCCCAGGGAAGCTAGCTTCACACTTCGTTCCCCGACAACAGCGCCAAAAATGTTAGCACTGAGAGTCACACTTAGATTGATGTAAGTGAAAGCCCAGTACCCATCAGAATATAAATGGATTAAATGGTTTGAGTAGGTGGATCAGCAATACTAGGAAATAAATGGATAGGGAAACAAAATTTCTGCAGAGGCATTCCATTGGGCATGGAGTCATAACATCCTACAGATCAAAGCCAATCAAATTGTATATCAGACAAATAGATATATAATCATGAGTAGAAGCATGGTGAATATGACAAAAGGAAGAACATCCATTATACAAAGATCATTTCTGCAATAGATAAAGATTTTCTTAAACAATGAACAATGATTTAATGGGCAGGCTACAACAGATCCTCTGTTGTTCATGAATCCATCAATCAATGGCAGATATGATCCTCAAAACCTACAATATGTTCAAAAAAGAAGATAACAAAGAAATGGGAAAACAGAGAAGACAATATGATAACATCTCTCATGAATATTTAATGGCATAAAATGTCATTACAAACAGGCCCTCGGCTTACAAATGAGCAACTAAAACTGCTCATCTAACTCTCTCCTCTCTTGGCTCATGAATCCAACCCTTTTCTCATCAAAACCCATTTATTTATAGTGAATAATATCTATCTACCCTAAGGAGGTCGAAGCCAAGGAGTTACATAGGATCCTCCTCCATTTAGGAGTCTTGTTACAAAAGATTCCAACAAAATCCTAACAAATTCCTATTTTGGGGGGATTTTGTCTATGATGATAAATGCCTTTTGAAACAAGTCATCTTGATTGATCTGGATATGGAACACATGTCTTTCATGTCCAAAAAACTCCTAGGAGACTATTCGAACCTTCCTTGATAGGTGGAAACCTCCCAATAAGGCAAATATTCAAACAGTAACTGCTACAGGAAATTTCGTAGCGTCGTTATAAAACAGTTATGCACATTCTGTACCACCCTTTGTGTGCCTGGCTAGGTGATTTCGTAGCACCCTTTGTGTGTCTGTCTAGGTGATTCCGTAGCGCATTTTTTTTTTCTAATATCTCTCTAACCATAACACTTTTTGCAAAACTGAAAGAGGATTTTGTTATTTGGTATGTAATGAACAAAAACCTTCTCTAGTTTTGAAAAATACTTTCTCATTTGTTCATAATCCAAGTTTAAGTTAGTCACTCAAAAATTGCAGAAGCGCAGTGTGCTCTCAGTAGAAATGCAGTGTGGTCTTTGAGAGGGTGTTTGGAGGCCTTCCTAGAGGAGTTTTGGGCTGCAAGAGATATGGTTGAAAATTTTATGATGTCTGTTGCGCAATGGAATCATCAAGTACTGCAAACGCCTTCTCAAAACCCCTGAAAAATTGGCTTGAAGTCAAGCTGTCCAAAAGTACAGGAACCGTCCTATAGCAATTGTATATTGGGAAATTATCTCAAATTATAATACAATCTTATGTGTTAACACCATGCAACCCCCTTCAAGGTACAGGTTAATTTTGATATTCCATTATTTGAAGGACTGATAGATGTGGACGATGTAGATAAATGGTTGAATCTCCTCGAAGGGTATTTTTCGGTCCACAATTTTTTCGATGAGGAAAAGATTACTTTTGCACTCCTCAAGGTCATCCCCCATGTTAAGGACTGGTGGGATACTTACTCTGAGAAAAGGGCCATAGGAATCTGCAATATTTGTGGTCGCCCCGACATGGGATTCCTTCATGAATGTCATTAAAGAACAATACTACCATGTCGGAAGCTACGAGGGCCAATACATAAGATGGACCACCCTACGTCAGGAAAGGGACCAAACGGTACTAGATTTCACCAATATTTTCCACACCCTCTGCACCAAATTGGGTATCAAAGTCTCTGAGAAACATCTGGTGCTCAAATACCGCGACTGTTTGCATAGATGCATTCAAACATAAATGGAGTTTTTGGACATCACATCATTGGGTACAGCTTATAGATATGTTGTCAAGATTGAGCAGAAATTTAAGCAAAAGAGGAGAGAGTTTGGATGTGAAAACTCCTCACAGTCGAAGCAGGAAAAAGGTGGTCCCCAACCCACACAACAAGGGAAAGAGAAAGATGGCCACTCTCAAGACAACCGGTCAAAGCCGCAACACAAGAAGGGTAATGAAAAGTCGAAGAAGGACACGAGAAAATGGTGTGAATACCATAAATTCCCTTGACACAACACCGAAGAATGTCGCTCCAAGCAGTCACTCGTGATCGAGATGAACTATTATGAGTCAAAGGTCGATTTTGACTCCAAATCAAATACAGAAGGAGAGAAGCAGATTATTGATGTTGAACCTAGTGCCACTGTCGCTACCACCAAAGTTCAGCCAAGCGAACTAGAAGAACCAAATGAAGGGGAACGCCTCTTTCACTCACAGATGTGGGTAAAGGGGGATCTGATTCATTTAATTATCGATAGCAGCAGTCAAAAGAACCTAATCTCGAAAGAGTTCATCAAGCGGTTGGACTTGAGGACGACACTGCACCCGCAACCTTACATCATCGGTTGGCTTCACCAAGGAAGAGATCTTTGTGTCATCCAATAGTGTCTTCTTCCCTATAGCAACAATCATTTAAAAAACGTGGTATTGTATGATATTGCTCCCCTTGAATTTTGTGAGGTTATTTTAGGACAACCATATTTGTGGAAGTGACATGTTGTATGAGTCTAAACCCCATAGTGTTATTATTACTTTGGGTAGACAATTGTATAGGATACCAAAGGTAGCGCCACCTATCGTTATTTGTTTAATGTTAAGCCATAAATAGTGGCACATTACCCCTTAATTGGGGCATATTACATTAGAAATGTTATTTTATTTATGTCGGCTTGGTTCCATTAGTTGTAATTATAAATCTTAGTCTCCTATATATACCAAGGAGACCTTTTCATTTGGAATCATCTTGTATCTGGAAATTTATGCGGTGTTTAAGAAGGTTTCCCCCTCGAAGAGGCTTATTATCTAAAATTATATCTTTTTCAAGGCGTTGAGTACTTATTCTGAGGTTTTTTTTATGATATTTTGATATTTGGTTCTTAACATTTGGTATCAGAGCTCAAGGTATTAAGGTTTCGTTGCTACATCTGAGACACCTTGGAATTTTCACTATAACTTGTTTTCTATGGAGTTTTAGAAGGAACCCCTTGGAGGATATTTAGTAGACAAATCAAGATAAGTGGGGTTCACATTTAAGCTCCTTATGCCTTATACTTTTGGATATATAGCTTGTTTAAGATAGGGTTCTAGAATCATCCCAAATTTAGTCATCGCAGAAGTTTTGTTATAAAATGTTTTATGTGACATTTCAAACCCTGAAATTTGGAGGATATTCATATAAATTATCTAGGTAGTTGTGATAAAAATTCCAGCTTATGGGTCACCATACTTTTGTAGATACACCATATGCAAGATAGGGCATCTGAATAGTCATATTAACTAGTCTCAAACAGGTCTTGCGAGTAAAACAGTGATATCGTCTTCAGTGAGTATCCAAATTAAGTGAGATTAGTTGCATTAGACAATGGACAGTATGTAGTATTTTTGGTACAAGTTTCATAATCAAATATTATATATTGTAATATTGGCATGTTTTACAAGTACGCTCTCCTAGAAGGGAAAAAACTCAGCAAGTTGTGGGGAAGTTACCATAATTTCCACTTGGAACATCTAATTTTGATCATACCTGTGGAATTGCAGAGAAGAAATATCACAGAACTACAAAAAGAAATTTTCAGACCCAATAGGGCCGAAATTTTGGAGATACAACAAAATAAATATCATCTATCATAACCACCTAGAATTCAAGGTTTAAAAGTGATACTTGGCCAACATGCCACCAAAAAAGGGAACTTCTACACCAATTAAGCCTCTCGACATTCCTGCTTTGACTCTTGATGAAGGTGAAGAAGTGCGCAGGGACATAAATGATTTACAAAAGAACACAATAACAAAAGATGAACTACAAGGGATGATGGATTCAACTGGAGCTAAGTTGGAGGCAATAAATACTATGATGGATTATTTAAAAAGGGAGATCATGGAAGGATCGGAAAATTTCCTAATAGAGAGGACACCTGAAAGTGAAAACGTATCCCATGGAATTCATAATGAGGACACAAGGAAGATGAATCAATAATGGAGAAACTCAAACTTTGGATTGAATACCAACCACTTTCCTAAGATCGATATGAGGAAGTTTGATGGCAAGGATCCAATCACATGGATACTTCAGATGGAGCAATTCTTTGATCTACATGATGTGCCACATACACAAAAGGTACAAATTGTTTCTTTATATTTAGAACCCAATCAATTTGTGTCGTATCGATGGCTTTGTTCTCGCAAATCACTCGTCACTTAGACAATTTTCACAGAAGAAATGATAGCACACTATGAGGATACAAGGAACAATACCTTTTTTTAGCCAATTGATAAATCTCAAGCAAAAGGGTTCATTTGCAAAGCACATTGAGAACTTCCAAAGATTGAATTTTAAGGTAAAAAATATTCTAGATGAGCACCTAATTGATGTATTCATAGGAACTTTAAAGGATAACATTCAACATGAGGTTCGCCTTTGGGAACGCAAATCATTGGAGAATGCATTTAGGGTAGCAAGAAATTTTGAAAGTAAAAATATGGCTATGGCTACTAGAAGGACCACTCCTAACATCTATCGAGAGAATAATGTTCCTTCTTCTAAAACACCTCAACCTACAAGGTTGACACCTCAACAATTGGAGGAAAGGAAAGAAAACGTTTTATGCTTTAATTGTGACAGCAAGTACAATAAGGGACATAAGTGTGGTGAGAAGAAATTATTATGCATAGATTGTGAAGAACGAGAACAAGAACAAGAACCATCTCAAGATGAAAACGTAGAAGCGATTTCTTCTAAAGAGTTGACTCCCACGATATCATGTAATGCATTGGTTGGAATTAGCACTCCTAAAACCCTCAAGATCGAATGATATATCAAAAAGAAAAATGTAATAGTCATAATTGATTCTGGTAGTACTCATAATTTCATTTACTATAAATTATCCAAAGCTCTCAAATGGTTTGTATATCCAGTGCCAGAGTTTCAAGTAATTATTGAAGATGGAGGAACCATCAATTGCTCGGGAAAATGCAATAAGATCAATATTACTATGGGGGAATATGTAATGAATAGTCCAATGATTGTTATACCCATGGGTGGTGTTGATGTCGTACTAGGAATCAAATGGTTACAATCATTAGGAACAGTGGATTTTAATCTTCAAGAACTTTTCATGAAATTTTCATTGGAAGGAAAAGAAATTGAGTTAAGGGGTATCATAGGGAAACCCAGTAAGGTGATAAGCTCTAATGGCATGACACAATTATTGAAAAATGGGCATCAGGGTGTAATTGCACAACTATGTTCACTAGATGTTCAAACATCTAAGCCATCTATTCCCCTATATCTCCAAGGGATCATTGATAAGAATTCCTAAGTATTTAAAAATATTCCCAAAGGTCTTCCACCCACTCGAAATCATGATCATGCTATTCACCTAATTTCTAGGAGTGTTCCTCCTAACATCAGGCCTTACATATACCATTATGCCCAAAAGAGTAAAATTGAGCGTATGGTTGAAGAAATGTTAGAGGTTGGCATTATTAAACCTATCAAAAGTTCTTACTCTGCATCGGTGGTAATGGTACTCAAGAAATATGGCTCATGGCATATGTGTCCAGATTATAGAGAGCTCAACAAGATCACTATTAAAGATAAGTTTCACATTCCCGTCATTGATGAATTGTTAGATGAACTACATGGAGCAATCTATTTCAAAAAGTTGGAGCTTCATTCAGGGTATCATCAAATTAGAATAAAGGAAGAAGATATCCCAAAAACAACATTCTGAAATCATGAAGGCCATTATAAATTTTTGGTCATGTCTTTTGGCCTTACAAATGCACCTTCCACATTCCAAGGGTTGATGAATTCCATTTTCAAGCCCTTCCTTCAAAAATTTGTGTTAGTATTTTTTGATGATATACTAATCTATAGCAAGTCTTGGAAGGATCATGTGTGACATGTTGACAAGGTGCTACAACTACTAAAGGAGAAACGACTATATGCCAAACCATCCAAATGTTTCTTTGGGGTGAAGGAGGTAGATTATTTGGGCATATTGTATCTCATGAAGATGTCAAGATAGACCCTAACAAGATTAAGGCCACGATGGACTGGTCGATTCCCAAAATATTGAAGAATCTTAAAGGATTTTTGGGTTTGACAGGTTAGTATCGCAAGTTTGTTCGAAACTATGGAAGAATAGTAGCACCTTTAACGACATTAACTAAGAAGGATGCATTTTCATGGACTCCAGAGGAAACTAGAGCTTTTGAACAACTTAAAGAGGCAATGTGAAAAGATCTTATCTTGACCACACCAAAGTTCACAAAAATCTTTATTATGGAATGTGATGCCTCGGGAAATGGCATTGGTGTTGTTATAATGCAAGAAGGAAGGCTCCTTTATTTTGAAAGTTGGGCACTCAAGGGAAATGAATTACACAAACCCATTTATGAAAAGGAAATGATGGCAATACTATATGCATTGAAGAAATGGTGCCCTTACCTAATAGGTAGGCACTTCGAGGTCTAAACAAATCATGATAGTATTAAATACTTCTTGGAACAAAGACTATCTTCAGAAGAACAACAAAAATGGGTGACCAAGATATTGGGTTATGATTTTGAAATCATCTATAAAAAAGGGAAGCAAAATGTTGTGGCAGATGCACTCTCAAGAAAGGATGAAGATNCAAGATATTGGGTTATGATTTTGAAATCATCTATAAAAAAGGGAAGCAAAATGTTGTGGCAGATGCACTCTCAAGAAAGGATGAAGATGTTGAGGCCTTTCTTTGTGCTATCTCGATCATCCAACCCGATTGGATAATAGAAGCGACGGATGAATGGAAGAATGACAAAAATGTGTGGACTCTCATTCAAAGGTTGCAGCAGGATTCTAGTGCATCAGATACATTTACATGGAAAAATGATTCACTATGGTACAAAGATCGCTTATATTTATGTAAGAACTCTCAACTCAAACAAAAGGTACTATTGGAATTGCACACCTCTCTGGTAGGAGGGCACTCGATATTTTTTAAAACCTACCATAGAGTTAAGAAGGAATTTTTTTGGGATGGCCTTAAAACTGATGTTCAAAGGTTTGTGGCAGAATGTTTAGTTTGCCAACAAAATAAGGTGGAAACAATTAAAACCCTAGGTCTTTTACAACCATTAGCCATCCCAAGTCAGCGTTGGGAGGCGGTTTCCATGGATTTCATCACAGGTTTACCGAAGTCTGAAGGAAAGAGTGTCATCATGGTGATTGTTGATAGATTGACCAAGTACGCACACTTTTGTGCACTCTCTCATGCCTTCAAAGGCAGTACAGTTTCCACCGCATTCATGGAGATAGTTTAAAAGCTACATGGAATCCCAAAGATTATTGTAAGTGATAGAGATCCTATCTTCACTGGACATTTTTGGATAGAATTATTTTCTTGTTTAGGTACTCAATTGGCTCATAGTTCATCCTATCATCCTCAATCTGATGGACAAACCGAGATAGTGAACAAATGTCTAGAAGGATACCTTCGTTGCTTTGTCACTGATAAACAAACACAATGGTTCAAATGGTTACCCTTGGCAGAATGGTGGTATAACACTTCCTTTCATATTGCAACAAAAATGACACCATTTATGGCACTCTATGGATACCACCCTCCTTCCATAACTTCTTCTCTAAAAGAAAAATCTAAGATTCAAGCAGTGGAAGATCACATCGAGCATCAACAACAAGTTCTCCAAATCTTAAAGGATAACCTGACCATGGCACAAAATCGCATCAAACAACAAGCAGATCAACATTGTAGTGAAAGAAGTTTTGAAGTAGGGGATTTGGTGTTTTTAAGACTACAACCATACAAACAAATGTCCCTGAAGAAATCCAAGAAGGATAATAAAGTATCACCAAAGTACTATGGCCCTTATAATGTGTTGGAAAAGATTGGTACTATGGCATACAAATTAGAGTTGCCTACATCTTCACGAGTACACCAAGTTTTCAATGTTCCATGCTTAAAGAAGGTTATAGGTGACAAGATCCCAGTTCAAACTATCCAGAACTTGACGAGGAAGGAAAAATCATATTGGAGCCTGAAGCTATCACTGACACAAGAATTTGCCAACTGAGGAATAGATCCATTTCAGAGTATCTCATTAAGTGGAGGAAACTACCTGCTGAAGATTACACTTGGGAATATGAGTCTTTTATACAAAAACATCCAAAATTACTCAAGTGTTTCAGACAACACTTGTCTGAAGGAGAGGGGCATGTTAATCCCTAAATAGTAGCACATTACCCCTTAATTGGGGCATATTACGTTAACAATGTTATTTTATTTATGTCAGCTTGGGTCCATTAGTTGTAATTGTACCTCCTAGTCTTCTATATATACCAATGAGACATTTTCATTTGAAATTATCTTGTATTTGAAAATTTATGTGGTGTTTAAGGAGGTTTCCTCCTCGGAGAGGCTTATTATCTGAAATTCTATCTTTTTCAAGGCGTTGAGTACTTATTCTGAGGTTTTTTTAATGATATTTTGATATTTGGTTCTTAACATTTAATCTCTATTAAGCAATGCAGTAATGTCATTTCACAAACCGAGAAGTTCATCTTCTTTTTTATCCATGCTCACAGTAAGAAGAAGGTCCCCGCCACATCCATGACCTCTACACAGATCTTCTCTTTGCAACATAAGAAAGTGGACTGGATCATTCAAGAGTACAGAGACATTGTCTCCTCACCCACCACGATACTGACGCACTACCAATTCAAGCATCCAATTGATCTAACCCTCCTTGCACCTCTTCCTAATGGACCAATCTATCTTCGCTCGCTGATGGAAAATGACGAAATCAAGCGCCATATCCAAGAGTTGCTTCAAAAGGGGCACATCGTACCTAGCTCCTCCCCTTGTGAAAGATCGATTGTACTGGTTGATAAGAAAGACGAGACTCGGTGGCTCTACATTGATTACAGAGCATTAAATAAAATCACAATCAGGGACCAATACCCACTTCACAGAATTGATGAACTTCTTGACCAATTCAAGGGGGGAAATTTCTTCAGCAAGATTGATCTAAAGTTTGGCTACCACTAGGTTCCCATCGAACCAACTGATGTATGAAAGACAACTTTCAAATATAAAGAAGGTCTCTTTGAATGGCTAGTCATGCCCTTTGGCTTAACAAATGCATCAACCATTTTCCTAAGGTTGATGGATGATGTCTTGAGACCCTTCACCAATTCTTTGTGGTGGTATATTTGAATGACATCATCATCTTCAACAGAAATTGGGAGGAGCACATGCAGCATATTCAACAGGTTTTGAACACCTTGCGGCAACACAAGCTATATGCCAACTAGGAACAATGCTCCTTTGGCATGAACAAGGTCCAATATTTGGGCTACATTGTTGATGAGCATGGGGTACATGTTGATCCAGCTAAGATCCAAGTCATTCGTGACCAGCCAGCCGCGACCGCACTAACCAAGCTTCGAAGCTTCTTGGGACTGGCCAACTTCTACGAATGGTTCATGTTGGGATTCTACCATATTGCATAGGCCCTCAGCCAAGTGACCAAGGGCGGTGGTAGGGAAAAGTTCACATGGGGGAAGGAACAACAATGAGCATTTGATGATCTTAAGCATCGCTTGTGCTCATCTCCCGCACTCTCCTTACCTGATCTGCAACAACCATTCGATATTGAGACTGATGCATCCGACTATGTTGTAAGTGCAATTATCACTCAACATAGTCCTCTGGTAGCATACCATAGTGAGACACTCTCAGATACAATCCAGAAGTGCCCCACCTGTGACAAGGAATTGTATTCCATTGTACAAGCATGTCGTCAATGGAAACATTACATTATGGGAAATGAGACAATCATCCACACTGATCACAAGCCTCTGCAGTTCATACAAACATAGGGGAAGTTGTAGAACGATCTCCATCAGAAGTGGTCCACCTACCTACAAAAGTTCCATATCAACATCAAATTTAAGACAGGGATCACAAATCATGTCTTTGACTGCCTCAATCAACCTTGTGTGGCTGCACTCAACACCATGCTCCATTCTTTTAGGAATCGACCATCTGAGTGGCCCCAACTTTATCAGCAATATCTGAACTTCACCACCACCTATTATCTCTTGGGTACAGGCGCAAATTTCATTGATTTCCACATTCAGGACAAGCTATTATGCCATCTGGGCCTTCTCTGTGTTCCTGCAAGTGAGCGTGCAAAACTGATTTGGGAGGCTCACTATAGTAAAATAGCAAGAAGTTTTAGCATGGAGAAAATTGTGGTCTTTCTACAGAAACATTTTTTCTAACCAAAACTTCAACATGACGCCAACAAGTATATCAGATCTTGCACTGCATGTGTCATTGCCAAGCCAACCATCAAGAATCAAGGCTTATACACCTCTCTTCGTACTCTCGAGAGGCCTTGGGAATCCATCTCGATGGATTATATGTTTGGCCTTTTGTCCACCAAGAAAGGCAATGATTGTGTATTTTTGGTAGTTGATAAGTTTTCGAAGATGGTCATCCTCATAGCCTGAAAGAAGAGTATCACAGCGGCAGATACTACCAAGCTCTTCTTCGAACGAGTGTGGATTCATTTTGGGACACCACAGACCATCATCTTCGATCGAGACAGCAGTTTCCTCAGCACATTTTGGTCGAGTCTATGGTCACTATTGGACACCAAGTTCACTAAATCCATTGCTTTCCACCCCCAAACCAATATCCAAACAGAGGTCGTCAATCGGATGATTGTGCACATATTTCACATGTACAACTCTAAGAATCTACGTACATGGGATGAGATTCTTCCCTATGTTTGGCACAACTACAACAAGGCTCTCCATAGCTCCACCAATCATAACCCATTTAAGGTGGGGTTGGGATTACAACCCTTGGGTCCCATTGATGTTGCACTACCTCTTGCAACCACATAGGTATAATATTCCCATGTTCAGTCTGAGGTCGACAAAGCCACCAAATTCATTGAGCGGATTCAACATATCCTCCAATAGGTCCATGATATTTTGCAGAAAGCCAATGTTAAGTACAAGCAACGCCATGATCAACACAGGATACCGCACCAGTTTCAGGTGGGAGACAATGTCTGGTTACATTTGCAGAAAGAGCACCTTACAGGTCCTCATTGGAAGCTATGTCCACTTCGTTATGGGCCTTACACTATTACCAAGGTCGTGGGTAGCAATGTTTTTTAGCTCAACACTCCACCCTTCCTTTGTTTGCACCCAGTGTTCAATGTGGACCTCCTTCGGCCATATTTTCCACCATTATTGGACACCTCAGAGATCACATAACAACTGACACCAACAAAGATCAACCCTGACTACATGGAACAAGCATCCACTGATCAGATAGTAAACACACGGGTCAAGTGCACTTGCCAGCAAAGGATCCATCTTTATCGGGTTGTCAAGGACGAGAAACTCCTACACCAAGGAAAGTGGCTCACCTGGGGCCAAATTAAACAAAAGTTTCATCACCTAATGGGATAACTCAACACAATGGAGACCATTGCTTCTTAAGGGGGGAGCACTGATCCAGGTGGATATTGGTGGCCACCCACCTATTCCAATTGGCTCCTCTTGACTCTTTTTAGTTCAACACATTCTTATGTACTTCTTTGTAATTGTGGGTTCTACACTTCCAATCCTTTATGAATCCCTACACATGGTGGAGACTGGTGGCCGCCCACCTAATCCAATTGGCTTATTTTGAAAGTTTTCATGTCAGCACATCTTTCTGTACTTCTAGGGCCGTTTTAGGGCTCTAAATAGTGTTTTTTTTTGCTTTCCACAGTCAAACTATAGATGAAGTCAGAGTTTGATGGCATAATGTGTATTTCTCGAGAATAACTTTCCAACAGGCTATCACGCGACTAAAACGAAGGTCGTATGCAAAAGTTACGACCCCAGGAAGAGGTATCAACTTACCCATTGGGGCCCACATAACTTTTGACATTTCATCTCCTAGCGTTAAGTTTCTGGATGTCTAGGGTTTTGGAATTCATGAGTAATATTAAAAGGGCCTTTGGAGCCTCATTGTAATCATTTTGCTTAGACGGATGCACGTAGCAGTCACATATCTTCTCAAAGATAGCTACCACCATTCAAGCAAGTTGTTTTTAGTTTTGCAGTTTTATAGTTTCATCCTATTTCATTTATTAAATAGAAGTTATTGTTCACTGGATATTTGTTGTTGTTCTCTGTATCATTGTTTTATTGTATTCAGTCAGTTACTCATTTCGTTCCGCTCATAAATTCGGATCAGAATCAGTGTCTTGAACTTTTGGATAATTTTCACATTTTCTCGGATTACTTAAATTAACTGAATAACATATATGTATTTCAATTACTTATTCATAAATATATGTAACAGTTATAAAAAAATGAACTATATAAATAAGAATAAATATCGTATATTTATTAAACTTGAATAGGTACATATGATACCAATCATCAAACTATTCAACACCAACTGAATAAGACAGATCAAACTCTCATATACAAGACCCAGCTTGTAAACAGGAAGTAACCTGAAAAGAATGACTTTTCATTCAATCCATTATATTTATATTTGATCCACCGAGATACTTATTTTTCCAACACAATATTTTGTTTATATAGTCATTCAAAAGTTTTATGACATTGAAACAATGTGTCTTTCAATGCACCTCTTCATTTCTGTAATAATAATGTTATTTTAATAATAACTTTATTCATTTATTGTTATTCATAATCCTTCATATCATGTTTATTCGTCCATTCATTAAGTAATTAATTCTTCATTCTCCCTTTTCATTTTCACGTTTCACAATACCATGGACAAATACCATACCATTTAACTTTTTTACTTTTTAGGTAAATTCATTTTTTTATCTTTTTATCTTTTAATACTCATTTTCATGTAACTTTATTCTTTATTTTGAATTTACTTTTTACATAAAGTTACCTTTTTCATTATTTTACTTTCATATTTATTTTTACTTAAAAATCCATTTCAATTTAAGTTTTTCCACTTTTGTATTTATACTCCATATATTAATATTAATATTAACATTTTTATTAATATTCTCCATTAATATTTAATCTTCATATACTAATATTAATATTCTCCATTAATATTAACATTTATATTAATATTCTACATTAATATTTATTCTATTTATATTTATATTAATATTCTCCATTAATATTTAATTCAATTTATCATATTGTAGTTTTCGTGTCTACCCTTCTTTTCTATATCAATCCCTCTTCCATTTGATCACATTTATGGATCAAATCCTTATTTCTATCATCAATTAATTCATGTGAATTCTTTCTTGATCATTCTCTATAGATTCTTCCATTGTGAAGTAGCTTCCTCTGCAATTCCTTTGATTCCATCCTTTGATTGTTTCGACCTCCATTATAGACTATATCTATCATTTATCATCGATTCATGTATTCGGGTCCTTAAAGTACTTTCACTAGGTCCCTATCTTCATATGGCCACAAATTGTAACCAAGTGCTTCTCCAAAAGCACTTATTGTTCAAATCGTGCTAACTTCATTCAAACGCTCATCAGGTTCCATATGATCAACGACTATGCTCTTAGCTTGTGGACTTAGCCCTAATCACTCACACTTCCCACATAACCAAACTCATAACCCAAGGCTACACAATTGAGCACTAGCACTGTCTAGCCTAACTTAATCGACAGTGCAGACTTAATCGTTCATTGGATGGATGGTCCCTGTCATTTTGGGGGCTGGGTTCCTCACTCGTATCTCAATGATGTGGACCCCGAAATAAAATTGTAACTGACACATGGTTTTGTTATCGATGACCCACAATATTTCGAGGCATTTTCCCTGTTATCACTCTATACTTTTCCTTGGTTGTAGAAGGAAAACCCACAGGTAACCACAAACCAACTTGTAGATTGGAATCTAGCCCTTCCAACCCAAAGAGAGATCTCTCTCATAACTCAACCACAAAAAAGACTGGTTATTTAATGAGCACAATTACTACATCTTCAGTTGAGTGATATTTCCAAAATGTGGTGGGAGGGTTGAGTGAAATACCCACTGGACATGGATTCATAAAGGATATCATTTCCAATTCTTCGTAACTTGGTTGAAAAACAATCAATCTCAAAGGCAAGGAAGTGGATACTTACTATACTTAAAATCTTTAAAGAATGGACAGATGAAAGAAGAAACATGCAAAGCCACACAGAGCATCCAATTAACATGAATTCTACATAAACTTATCAGACCGAAAAGTGGATATCTGAATAAGACAAATACAGAGCATACTAAAACAAATTACGCATCAAAAATTTCTTGTTCAAATAAAGAAGAATACATTTAATGATAAACGAAGAAAGAAAAAAATACACTAAGAAAACTGACTACAATAGCTGAACACAAGAATCTTTGAGAAAATAGTTTAAATACTTATGTTTGCAAAAACCTTTCATTAATATCCAAAATAATTACAACACCAACAGTATGCTTTTCTTACTCAACTCTCGAACCTCTTCAGCGTCGTTTTCTTCCCCATATATTGAATTACATTACCTTCTAACTCTATAGATTTGAAATCTTTAGGGTTTCTCATTCTAGAAGGAGTTACCACTGATTACAACTGATTATTAACTAATTTCCACAAACTCTTATATTTTAGGGTTTAATTTCTTAACAAACTAATACAACCATAACAAATTTCAATTACATAACTTTAGTGGAAAAAAGTTAATATTTTGATCCTAATGATGACTTGACACACTCATCACATATGGAAGCTGAATATGCTTTGACATGGGCTCACTGTGTGATTTCACAACGACTAGGATATTTGCTGCGAAATCTCGTTTTCAACAGTTTCACAGCAAATCTGGTAAATTTGTTGTGAAATCCTTGTTCCTGATTGTTGATGCTTGAACTTGTTGGAGTGAATGCATTTTATCCTTGTGATAGTCAACTACTCATACCAAACTTTGAATTTCTTTAATAAAACCAAAATAAACCAAACCCTAGCAATGTATGCTCAATATGGTTTTTTGCTCATTCACACTCCAACTCTAACACAAACCTTCTGCAATTACTTCTCAAACTCTTTAGATTCAAACATGACAAGCAATATGATTCTAAAGAATACAAATCACTTTCCTCTACAAGACAACCAACTGTGGTGTATTCTGGAGCCAAATATCCCATGCCTGCAGAAGATTTCAAGATTGAATACACAATGCCATCTGCTAAAACTATGTGCAGACCACAATTTAAAAGAAGAGGATTTAAGTGTTGATCAAGAAAAATATTCCTAGTTGAGATGTTTTGATGCACAACCACTTTGCTTCTGCCTTCTTGCAGATACTCAGTGCCTTTCGCAACACCATGTGCAATCCTTAATCTAGCAATCCAGTCGAATGCCCTCCCCTCTTTTGCATCGAGAAACTGCAATAGATTGCCATTGGGTGCAAAATTTAACACAAGAAATCACTTGGCTCTGAATTTTCAATGCTCAAGTCGTATTGAAATCATCATCTAATTTTCTAATTAGAAAAATCAATTGGGCACAACAAATGGAGTTGACCCTCGTGTGTTTGCAAAAGATTAACATTCTCATCAACATCATTTATTTTGACCTGGACATTCTTCTTGGAAATTTAAGTGCCATATGGAAGAATACACAACTGGATGATTACAGTATGCGGTTGCATTCTCTGGAACAAAACCCTCGAGTTGTCATATGTCGAGGACATTTTCTCTTACCACTTCTCATTCCTAGGTGTTCCTATTGTTGGCACATTTGACACTCGACGAACTACTTCAACATTTTTTTGATTACTCATAGACATGACAAGTAGCATTGTGTTGTCGACGCTCAACATTTGATTCTATATCCTTTGGCTACGTTATTCCTCGTCACCTACAGACTTTGCTCGAGCGCTTTTTTTTCTATGTTGTGGGTGTTTCTGCTCATATCTTTTGGCACTTGTAGGAGCACCTGTGATTTTCTAACAATTGGGAAATTGAACTTGTTATTGATGTTTCTCCCTTGATGGAAAACATCATTGTTTATATGTATCAATGTTATCATAACCTTTCGATGCGTTGAGAAGCTCTAATGCCCCTCGTGGGATTCCTCCATGTGATTTGCGCTTGGTGCTATGTGACTGTTGCCTTATGCTATCAATACTCCATGACTTGGCATATAATGTGTTTGGTGACTGCATATTTATTTTGCAGTGTGAGGAGTAATCCCACATGCAAAACTAAACAAAGAATTTATACCTTTAAACATACATTAACCCACAAACTTGATCGACGCGCAGTGCAAATTTATGGTGGGCTCTCTCTTGGATGTGGCTTGGTGCTTTGTGTAATGGGCTTTGACTTGTGGTCCCTTTGATAGTAGTTGTTGGCACAAGTGCAGACCCAGCGTTCAACGCTTCAATAACACACCAACAAAACCCTAACTACCGGCCCTTTCGACAACACCTACGAAGAAGATGAAGTCTCACCCGAGGTAGAGGAAAGGGGGGATGCAGGACTCAGGTGTCTACAACCTAGCTGGGACATAGATCTATGATTACAACACTTAACAGAGCACTTAGCCAACAACATGAATTAATTTATGATTCTTAGTCACATCGCAGATTAAACCCTAAGTACAAAATAATGCAGTAATAATCAGATCAAACACTTCCAAGCACATAGCATTAACTCAGATCTAACATTCATTTACCATCAATAGAGCACTAAGCATCCATACATCTATCTAACATACATCCAGATCAGTGCACTAAGCAGATAAATTAATAAACAACATGAACAACATTGCACAAAGCACATCAACACAGGATATATGTGGTTCACCCTAGTGTGGGGCTACGTCCACCAACTTCTTCTTCTTCTTTATTTGTCTTCGAGCTTCTTACATTCATCTGTGCATGTGCACAAAGCCAAAGAGCCAATTCTACAAAGGACAGGAGATCTGCACGCACCTCGCCAGGTCCTCCTTCCCCGAATCAGGTCAGGGCACAAAATCCTTACACAGTTTGTGCACAAAGCCTCTTACAATCACTTGCACTTAGTTATGCAAGTCTTAACATACTCTAGTCATGCACTAAGCCAATGACCTCCAAAAACTAACTACTTCTTACACTGTTTAGCTACTTATTTATACATTACAAAAAGGCCTAAGCATGGGTAAACCCATGGGCCGACAACCCATACCCATTACATAAACCCTAAAAGCCCAAAAAGCCTGCAAAATGGGCGAGATCCCGCAATCTACGCTTCGCCTGGGCGCTCCGTCTTCGACCAACCTGTCGAAGTACCAAAAATGGTCAACCACGGCCAATGTTTCCACTAAACTTGGTCGAGGGCCAACAGGCCCCCAACACTCACCTGTGACTCGTCCCGAGTCACTCTGATCTGGGCAACACTGCTTCGAAGGCCTCAAGCTGCCTCGACTTGCTGCTTCGCCAGAGCCTCCTGCTCGGTGAACTCCTGAATTACTTGCTCGGTGATAGGCCCTTCCAGGCGTTGTTCCACTATTGCAACCACCTGTTCCAACTATGAGCCTTGTCCCTCGATCTCTTCAAAAAGTGTGCAAGCTTCGTCCTGCACCAACTGGAGTCTCTGTGTCACCTCCATAACTCTGTTATGGATGGAAATGACATGTTGTTGGACTGCACGTTGCTCCTGCGACCTCTTCATCTTCTCAATTGCATTAAGCAGCTTCATATGTGCTTGCACTGTGGACGCCTGTTGCTTCGCCTCCTGGAGTTGTGCTTTCAATTTCCTCAGCTTCAGATCCTCTGCAAGGCGCTCATAGGTCTGTGCACTTCGATCACTTAATTGCTTACATTCTGAAGCCAATGCCCTGATTCTTTCTACTGCGCTCCTGGTAGCCTCTTCCCTCTGATCCTGCAGTTCTTGCGGAGTGCTCGGCACTGCTTGGATTTCTAACTCAATGATCTGGGCTTGAAGTTATTGAATGGCTTCTGCGAGCTTCCCCACTTGCATTGCAGTTGACTCTGGTTTCTCTTATGCCAAGCTCGACACAGAGCGAAGTGCTCTAGTCAATGCCTCTTTGATCGTACTCTGCTATGCGAGCAGTTGGTATTTTTCTTCCTGTATCTTCGCATTGTTTTGCTCGAACTGTGCCTGAATTTCACTTTCCTCCTGCTGCGCAACTCGAAGTTGCTCTAGGACCTCCTCCTTTTCTTGCTTCATGGCTTCTATAGCTTGTTATCTTTCTTCCTGGGCTCAACGAAGTCGAGCCTATGTGGCCTCTTCTCATCTTCACAATTGGGTGGGCTCGTCCCCCAATTCTGCACTTTCTGATGGAGAAAGCACAGTAGGCACTGCGCGGCTCAACTGGATAGCTTGTTGTATGTCTTTGAGCTCCTTCTCTATTCTATCATAGATCGACTCTTGCTTTGCTCCATGTCTATGCAAGATGTCTTCTGAAGCATCCTCGACGACTGTGATGATGAGCTCGATGTGGTCCACTGTGAGCACATTCTGTGACTGAGGCTTATTGGCTCAGGACTTCTTCCGTGTTGAGGGTTTCTGCAGAGAAACCTTCCTTTACTTTGAAGTCTTGGCCTCTGCAAGGGAATCATTTGGCGGTGTCACTTCACCCTTTTCTTGTTTTTCTTCTTCCCCTCCCTCCTCTTGGTTTACTTCGTCTCCTCCTCCTCTTGCAGGTGAGTTAGGCACAGTTTCCTCTTATGTGATGTCCTTCTCTTCACTGTCTATGTCCTGCACTTCCTTCTTTTTCTTCTTTTTCTTTGCGTTTATCTGTCCATCATACTCAGTCTAGGTGACCAAAGGACTTTCAATGATGTCGGGGTCGGACAGTTCTGCATCTTCCACTGGTACAAGGAATTATGTTGTCCATTCCTTAGTGATCTCTTCCATGTCTTCATAGGTCAATTTATAATACGACTACAACTCCTCCTTATTTTCATCCCTGTGCACGGTGATGTAGATGAAGTGCCAGTCTGCATGGAACTTCGTTGGCAGCTTGTATTGATGCAATGTATTCGGGGTCATCCGCGGAAATGCTTCAATGGTGTGTGTCAGATGTATGTATTAAGTATGGAAGACAGCATTCGACTGCCACTACTTCACCATATCGTTCGTATACCACAAGGTGGTGAACCTCGCGGCCAATGGTTTTGATGGCTGGTTTTGATGGCTCAACTTTCGGGAATGTTGCTCCTTCCGACATCTGCCAAGCAACAAATGCAATGAGCACCAGTAACCAACTGAAGTGGAATTCGTAGTCGTGGTCCTGCGCTTTGTGACAATCCTTCTCCAGCTAAGCCACATCCTTAGTCTCTTTAAGGATAACTTCTTGCGGAGTGCTCGACACTGCTTGGATTTATAATGGAACCATTCGTTGGCATAGGGGCAGACCCAGGGTTCAACGCTTCAACAACGCACCAACAAAACCCTAACTATTGGCCCTTTCGACAACACTTGTGAAGGAGATGAAGTCTCACCTGAGGTAAAGGCAGTGGGGGTTGCAAGACTCAGGTGTCTACAACCTAGCTGGGACACAGATCTGTGATTACAACGCTTAACAGAAAACTTATCCAACAACATGCATTAAGTTATGATTTTTAGTCACATCGCAGATTAAACCCTAAGTACAAAACAACGCAGTAATAATCAAATCAAACACTTCCAAGAACATAGCATTAACTCAGATCTAACATTCATTTACCATCAATAGAGCACTAAAAATCCATACATCTATCTAACATACATCCAAATCAATGCACTAAGAAGATAAATACATAAACAACATGAACAACATTGCACAAAGCACATCAACACAGGATATACGTGGTTCAACCCAGTGTGGGGTTACGTCCACCAACTTCTTCTTCTTCTTTATTTGTCTTCGAGCTTCTTACATTCCTTTGCGCCTATGCACAAAGACACAGAGCCAATTCCACAAAGGACAGGAGATTTGTGCACACCTCGCCAGGTCCTCCTTCCTCGAATCAGGTCAGGGCACAAAAGCCTTACACAGTCTGTGCACAAAGCCTCTTACAATCACTTGCACTTAGCTCTGCAAGTCTTAACATACTCTAGTCATGCACTAAGCCAATGACCTCCAAAAACTAACTACTTCTTACATTGCTTAGCTACTTATTTATACATTACAAAAAGGCCTAAGCATGGGTAAACCCACGGGCCGACAACCCATACCCGTTACATAAACCCTAAAATCCCAAAAAACCCGCAAAATGGGCGAGATCCCGCGATCTCCTCTTCGCTTGGGCACTCTGTCTTCGACCATCCTAACAAAGTTGCAAAAATGGTCAACCACGACCAATGTTTCCACTAAACTTGGTCGAGGGCCAACAATAGTAGTTATCGATTGATATTTGGTAAGCTTGTGGTGCTTGACTTGTGGACTTAGAGATTGGGCCTCGAGCCTGTTAATTTTTTTTAAATGAAAACAAGGACTCCTTAGGTGTTAGGCTTGGAGATTTGGAAATGAAACATAAGAGTTGAAAATTCAGCCTTGGGCTCACTATATGTAGAAGACATACTTTAAACCCTGCACAGAGACCCGAGAGGAAAAATTAGCCTTAAAAAACTAATTTTTTATTTGCAAAAAACCTTACGCCTTTTAGTCCCAAATGCCAATTTGTTTTTTGTTGACAACACTGGTGCCAACATTTGAGGGATAATTCCTGATTTGGTCAAACTTGAAACTTTTCCAGCGAAACTGCTCTATTTCACACTATCAACACTACAAAAGTTTTTGGCATGAAATTTATGGATTGCCAACATTGGCTCCATTTGAGGATGTTATCCTCCTTGTGAGGTAGCAAAGAACACATAGACCGGGTGCCTAGTCCATTGGGTTGTTCTGAACCTTGTCACATACTTCAACCTGCAAAATGACCTACTCTCTATTGAAATCAAAACCACTGTACAAACTGAAAATCACAACTGCACACTACAAACTGAAATCTGAATGTTGAAACTGAAACTGACCAAATGTAGCAAACTGAAAAATACATATGTTGAAAGAGATGCTTTCCAAGCAAGCTTATTGTAAACTATTTCCTACTCTATCTTGTTGAGACATTTGTTAAATCAGGTGATATCAAAACTCCAGTGTAACCATGAAATCAAATGGTTACTTAACCGAATTCTGCTCACACTTTCCTTAAGCAGAAAGAAAAACTTAGAATATGGCAACTCAAACTCTAGCTGGAACTGATATCCTTGGTGCAGGAATGTTGTAAAGTTCACTTCCCTTGATGATTTCAACAAAAATGAAAAGGGGTCTTGAAGAACAAGGATTGTTATGCTTTCTTGATGACCAACAAAAAGGCAATAAAAACTTATGTTTTTAACCGCTAGTTGTTCTTGTCTTATGTCTTCAATTTCAAGATCATTCTCAAATAAAATAGCAACAATTTTCTCGTCTTTCCTATCATCATTATCAATGAAAACATTCATACATTCTTGAACATTTTCAAATGTAACAACCATAATTTGCATCTCTGAAATTTCTTCTTTTGTTTTTCGAAACGACCAAGGACAACTTTCCCTTCATCATTATGACGCAGACCCTCACCTCAGCAAGTTCCACTTGACCTCTCGGTCTTTGGATCTTCCAATTCTCGAGCCGAAATGACTCCTTCGTCCCTGCTGGACCCTTCAACACATATAAACCACATGTCCTTCTAGAAGTTACACCCACACGAACAAACACTAGGCGTGAACCTCCACTCCACGTGACCATCGGCGTGACCACAACCTTAGCCCCAAAGGCGCATCAGGTTTCGTGATGTCGGGACTTCCATTGCATGGCATCTCGATTCCTCCAGTTTTCGAAATCCCGAAATGGGCTAATGGTCTCTAGCTCCTCCCTTAAATTCTCCTGATGTGACCCTCGACTGTGACCTAGGGCCCAACCTTCGAGCGTGTCGAGATTTTGTGTATCGTGGGTTCGCGATGTAGCTTTCCTCCCTTCGCCCGATATCCAAAATCGCAATATTTCTTCGCCACAAATCAACGGTCCAGATTCTTCCACTCTCTGACGGTCCAGATCATATCGGGATTTTGCATATCGGGGATTTGTGAAGTGGCCCTCTCCCCTTCTCTCGAAATCCGAAATCACGATGACCACTTGTGCCAAATCAATGGTCCTGGGTTCTTTCTATGATCAATGGTCTTGATCGCGTCGGGATTTCGCGTATCACGACTTCTGGGTAGTTGTTTCCTCCACACTCCCGACTCCCGAAATGTAGAAATTTCGGAGCGCCCCAAATCAACGACTCACGCTCCCCTGTATCTAACGAATACTATCCCACTTGATCTTGCGAGTGTTGAAACACTCTCGCATTTATCCTCCTTGCAACTCCGTTGGATCTAATGGTCCACGGGTATCGACGTTTCTCCCTCCGAGAGTTTCCACAGTTTGTTCAGGTTCTCAAAACTTCCTGACCAAATAACTCAGCGTCTTTCCTCCTAAGTTTGATTCCACGAGGTGACTACAAACCTCGTCCTTCCTTCGAATTCTTAGAAGTCTCTATCCCTCCTGACCTTGGTTCTTGCTACAAACTCAAGGATTTTAAGGAATTCTTGCATGCACTCCTTGCGGCCTTCACGATAATCGCTAATTATCTAATGTCTTCCACCTCTGCGCACTCCTTGTGACAGAATTCTTCAACCACTCACTTGGGCTGGAAAAGTCTAAGACTTCAACTGGACTACGCACACTTTGCACAACTCTGTGTTATAATTGCACTTTTGTTGGTATAAGAACGGTATCCCTCTTGAGCTTTCTGAGATAAACTCAGAATCTTGTCAACGCACTCCTTGCGGACTTTCACTGCACTCCTTGCAGGAATTCTCAAGAAGAGAAACAATTGAAACTTATATTCTCCCTCTCACGGACTTCATACATTCAACATGAAATCACAGATACATACAACATTGAAACAAATGCATAACGGAGCATATAAGTAAATTGTAAACATACCATTCAAGAGATGCAAACAGTAACCATGATACACCATGAAATTGGATCAAAGCATTCTTATATTAATTCAAGTGCTTGTGTACATGGGTTCAATAGCAGCAACTATCTGCTCATACAACTTCTACAATCTATCTTCTTCTCTGCTCTCCTATGCCCTCTGGCTCTCCTATGCTTCTAACAACTACTATGAGAATAATAATACAATACAATACATACGAGGGAGATTTATCGATTTTTCCCTCCTACAACTCTAAGTTATCTTATCGAAATTAAAGATTACAACTACTTTGCATTTATTACATTAAATGCCTCCAATCGACAGATGAGAGAAAACGCTCAAGATCTGTGTTACAATCTCCAAACCATAAAAGCAAATGTATCTTTTCCAAATATTACATTAATGTTTCATTTTTTCAAATTCAAAACGTCTTCAAAATGTGTGTTGGTGCATATCCAGCTGTCCTTCGCTTGTGATTGCTTGCGATGCTCCTACATCACATTACTTTCCTCAAAATATAAATCATGGTTGTTATGTGTAAGCAACGGTTCTTCTTTTAAAGTGAAATTATTGTTCTCTTCAGTAAATAGCTCAAAGAAAAATGGAACAGTTTCAATGCATACACTTCAACATTCTGATCTTGATAAGATTCCTCTTGAAATAAAGATCTTGAAGATGAAAAATCTGAAGAAAAAAAATTGACATAGTATCCTCATATTCTTCTTCATCATCCACGGGGAAAAGTACATGGATTTCAACATTAAGATCTTGATCTGTTTCATTTTGAACTAAGGGAGAAGCTACTATTTGCTAGAAGTCTTCCCAAGTATCCTGACAACTAGTCTCTATTATTTCTTCTTGATGAGAAGATAATTCAAGCATGGCTTCCCTGATTTCATAATCCATTAAATCTTCATCATCAATGTCAATTCCCATATGTTGAATAAGATTTTCAAAATATCCACATAAGTTTTCAACCAGTACTATAGATAAATAACTTTATTTATAATTCTTACAAAATGTTGTGTGGAAATATTTAAGGTAACATAGACTAACAGGTCTTAACCCTTCATACCATGATTTTGCATTTTCTTCTAAGGTTTTCATAAACATCTTCATCAAGTAGTCTTCATGAAATTAAACCCCTATCCTATGTATGTGAATGCGAAATTTGACCAAATGAAAAGCAACATCATCTTCTTCCCGATCTCTAAATTTTGGCAAATATGGCAGCCAATCTATATGAGGAATGTGATTTGGAAAACCAGGAATATGAGAACGATTCATAGAAGCATACCTCATAGATTGAGAATCCATCTTCAAACAGTGGAGTCGTCAGTAATGCTTTGCATTCTGGACTATGTTGATAGTAGATTCTCCGGGTGAATTATGCACACCTATTTGTGTTTGACTGTTATTCACCATCAACAATCATATATGGATCTTTGTCGTTCTTTCCCAGAGAATATTTCACCTTCGCTCCCCAACAACGATGCTAAAATGTTATCACTCTATAATTTTCCTTGGTTGTAAATGGAAAACCTAGAGGTAACCACAAACCAAATTGTATATTGGAAGTTATCCCTTCTAACTCAAAGAGGGCTCTCTCTGACAACTCAGCCACAGAAAAGACTGGTTATTTAATAAGCACAATGACTATATCTTCAGTTGAGTGAGATTTCAAAATGTGGTGGTAGGGTTGAGGGAAATAAACATTGGGCATGGAGTCATAAGGGATATCATTTCCAAGTCTTCAGAACTTGGTTGAAAAGAAATCAATCTCAAAGGCCAGACAGTCAACTATTTCTAGACTTACAATATTTAAAGCATGGACAGATGAAAAAAGAAACACTCAAAGCCACATAGAGCATCCAATTAACATGAACTCTGCATAAACTTATCAAACTGAAAAGTGGATATCTGAATAAGACAGATACATACATACTAAAACGAATTATGCATCAACAATTTCTCATTCAAATAAAGAAGAATACATTTAATGGTAAACGGAGAAAGAAAAACATACACTAATAAACTGACTACAATAGTTGAACACAGGAATCTCTAAGAAAATGGTTCAAATACTTATGTCTGCAAAAACCTTTCATTAATATCCAAAATAATTACAACACCAACAATTTGTTTTTCTTACTCAACTCTTGAACCTCTTCACCCTTGTTTTCTTCCCCATATATTGAATTGCATTACATTATAACTCGATAGAGTTGAAATCTTTAGGGTTTTTCATTCTAGAAGGAGTTACAACTAATTACAACTGATTACTAACTAATTGCCACAAACTCCTATATTTTAGGGTTTAATTTCTTAACAGACTAATACAACCATAACATATTTCAGTTACATAACTTTAGTGGGAAAATGTTAATTTTTCGATTCGGATTATGACTTGACACACTCATCACATCTGGCATTTGAATATGCATTACATGGGTTGACTGTGTGATTTTGCAACAACCAGGAGATTTGCTACGAAATTTCGGTTTCAGCAGTTTCGCAGCAAATCTGGTAAAGTTGCTACAAAATCCTTGTTCGTCATTACTGATGCTTGAACTTGTTGGAGTGAATGCATTTTATCCCTGTGATAGTCAGCTACTCATACCAAACTTTGAATTGCTTTAATAAAACCAAAATAAACCAAACCCTGACAATGTATGCTCAAAAAGGTTTTCTGCTCATTCATACTCCAACTATAACACAAACCTTCTACAATTACTTGTCAAACTCTTCATATCCAAACATGATAAGAAATATGATTCTAAATAATACACATCACTTTCCTTTGTAAGACGACCAACTGTGGTGTATTATGGAGCCAAATATCTCATTCCTATAGAAGATTCCAGGATTGAATACACAATGTCACCTGCTAAAAGTTTGTGTAGACCACAATTTGAAAGAAGAGTATTTAAGTGTTGATCAAGAAAAATCTTCCCAGTTGAGATGTTTTGATGCACAACCACTTTGCTTTTTCCTTCTTGCAGATACTCAATGCCTTTTGCAACACCATGTGCAATCCTTAATCTAGTGGGCGAGTCGAATGCCCTCCCCTCTTTTGCATCACGAAACTACAATAGATTGTCATTGGGTGAAAAATCACAAGGCAACAGTCACATAGAATCATTACCAAGATGAAGTGTCGCATCAAAGAAGTAGAACCATTGTGAAAATATCTTGTTGTATGTTACATTCTCATTAGCTGGAGCTTACATTTTGGGGAGAAGTAGTGTTTTGTGCAACTCATACCATCAATTGCATACCTACTCAAGATGTTCGACATATGATTCATTTTAAGTAATAGTATGGTTACAAACCCTTGGTTGTGAGATTTAGTGTCTTTGGGTCGTATGCATGGATGCATATTCCCGAAGAAAAGTTTAACATGTTACAACGTACAAGCCAAAATTGCATTCTAGTGAGCTACAGTGAAACTTCCAAGGAATATTGTTTGTATTATATTTCCACTAATAAGGTGATTGAAAGGAGGGATGTTATCTTTCAAGAGGTTCTTTCCCATGGTCTACCAGGATCTTAGCCCACTCTTATTGCAAAAGATTTTCCAACTGTCTCAATGGATCTTTCTCTTTCAAGACCTAATGATCCTCCTCCTTTCAATGCTTCTTCCATCACCTCCTCTATAGTAACTCAATTAACAATCCATGACGAGGCCCATATTTATGATTTTCTTGGTACTACTACCACTAAAGTCTCTTCAACTCAAGTGGCTCTCCTCAAATTCTTGTCGATTGAACTACCTCATCATAATGTTACTACATAACTCTCAATTTTTTCTTCCCCATTGGTTAGGACATGACGAATTCCTAAGAGGGTAATATATACTCTACAAGATGTTATTCCACACCTTCCCCTTCAAGGAGAACTCATACATCAACAAAGGCCCCTTATTTCATGTGATCTTGTTTCTAAGGATAATGTTGATCCTACTATTTTCAGTCAAGCAAAAAAATCTCCTAAATGGAAGGATCTTATGGTTGTCAAATATGTTTCTCTAATAAAAAGAAGACTTGGGATTTGGTACTCATACCCAAGGGTAAGAATATAGTTGGTTGCAAATGGACGTATAAAACCTAGTATGATGCAAATGGAAGACTCAAGAAACATAAATCATGTCTTTTTGGTAAAATTTTCTCCCAAAAAAGAAAGCATCATTTATTACGAGACTTTTTCTCCAGTTGCTCATATGGACTCCATTTATATGATTCTATCTATAGTTTCTTCATTGAATCAGAAGGTTCATTAGATGGATGTCAAAAGTGTTTTTCTCCATGGAGATCTTCAAGAAGAGATCTATATGTATCAACCACTAGGGCTTGTGTAGAATCATCATGTTCCATTGGTTTATAAGCTTTTTATATATATATATGGCCTTAAATAAACACCTTGCACTCGGTATGAGAAGATCCACAATTTCTTTATTAGTCATGGCTTCACTAGCTACAAGGTTGAGCATGATATCTACATTCACCATTAAGATGGCCAAACTCTTATCTTTGTGGTATATGTGGATGATATCCTTTTGATTGGTCACTTCACATCCATCATCAATGATTTGAAGCAATAGCTCAAGGACTCTTTTGAGATGAAAAATTTAGGGCTGCTTCATTCCTTTTTGGGGCTTCAAATTTCTCATACTTTTTAGGAATTTATCTTTTTTAGCCACAATACACCTTAGATCTCTTGCAGTGCTATGGTATGGAAGACTACAAGCCAATTGGTACTCCTATTGCTTCTTGGATGAGGTTTTAGGCCCAATGCCTTTCACCCTTGTTTGATGTATCTATTTATCAATCTATAGTCAAAAGTTTTATTTACCTTACACATACTTGGCCAAAGATCTCCTTTGTAGTTAGTATGTGTTCTCGCTACCTGCAAAAACCTCATGAGAGTAATTGGCATGTTTCTAAGCATATTCTTTGTTATCTTAGGGGCACCTCCCACATGGCATTCTCTACCCAATAGGTCTTGACATCTGTCTTCTTGCCTTTTTTTATGGCAATTGGGTGGGTGATCTTAATGCGTAGCACTCCACCTCAAGGTATTTGTTCTCTCTTGTTCTTGGACTAGTTGGTTGGTGTTCCAAGAAGAAATGGGGGGTGGGATACTCCTCCATTGAATTCAAATGTGTCAGTATAGTTAATGCCAAGAGGCATCTTTCCTAGATACAAATCTTACTTGGATAGCATAAATCTTGTTCGACATCATCCTTCCATCTTATTTTGTGACAATCAAAGTATTATTAAGCTTATTCATAATCATGTGAATCATCATAAGTCTAAATACATTGATATTTGGGCGTATTACACTTGACACCTCCATGCTCAGGGAAAACTTGTGTCAATCTTTGTTCCTTCTACAAATCAGTTAGAATACATCTTTCACCAAATCTCTTTTCAACCCTACTTCACTAGTCTATGGCCAGGAAAAAATTTAGGATACATACTTACCTTAAAGTGTAAAAACATTGTTGAATCTTACTAATTCTTAAAATGCCAACTATAAAATGTTTAGTGATATTGTTGTAAAGGTATTCAAGTTTCTAAGGATTTTATGTAGTTTCTAGAAAAAAAAATGGTGATTTTTTAAGTAAAATAAATTTATCCTATAAATTTTGGGCAATTTGTTTTTTGGAAAATAATTTAATTTTGTGAATTGTTTTTCGAAAAATAAATGGAAAATTAGTCAAATGGTGAAATGTATCCCCTGAAAGTCTACCTAGGATTTTAGAGACATGTATTAGTTTATGTGAGCTACCATTAGGGGGGAACATGATGTACTATAATATCATATAATGTGACTCCCTATTCAAATTAAGGGGATGTACCGAGAATGTGTAATTTTCACTTATGACCACATGCTAACCCACTATGTGGGTAATCTAGACCCATAATGAGCTGACCTAAAATCCTTCTTGAGGCTAGTGCCTTAACCTTAGTAGAGTGGTTGAAATACACCATCTCCCTCATTTGTAATATCATATCATTCAAGTGAATTCATTCATTTTTTTAAATGAGAACACCTATATTATTTTTCTCTACATATAATGTCTCTCTCTTCGTTATGGTTATCTTAATCATGGTAAGTGAACATCTTCATGTGATTTATGTTAATGTTGTTACATTTCCACAACTTATTGTTAAAGAAATCACTATAATCTACTTATTTTTTAATGATCTCAACCATGGTAGTCACAATTAAAATAAATGTTGTTGAATTTCAATATGGCTTTTAGAATTGTCACAATTTTACTAAGAACTTGTATATCTAATCTTTGTATATCTAATCTTTGAAATTGTTGTAACATTTAAAAGTGCTTATAATTGCCAAACTTTAATAACATTCAAAAGATATTTTGCAATATATATATAAGATATTTGGCTTGTACTTTGTGATAATGCAAAGATCGCATGACCTTACAAATAGAAAGCATAAGAGTGGGATCGTATGAACTTACAAGTGGAAAGCATAATGGAGAGAGTTAGCTTCCTCCATGCTTTTTAATGTGATGGTCATTACTAACAATAATATATTTAATTTTCTTTTAAATGTTATAATTACTTAGAAGATGTTGAACACTTCCAAATTATAGTTTATGACTTATTAAAACTACTTTATATCTTAACACCAACTTGCATTTTCAAAGATTAAATCAATACGATATGGATTTAACAAATGGCGGTATAACTATTATGCATGAATCTAATGGAATTGTTTAATTATATATTTGATCTCAGATAGATTCAGGGGATAAACCTATAGAGCTATAAATTAGAGCCAACCTCTCCTTCCAATCTTATGGACTTATCCAAAAGTAAAAGGAAACGGATGGAGGGTTGTTCCATGAGGTCAAAATACTATTATATTATTTTAATTCATTAAGTGATTTGCATTTATAGTGTGATTCATGTTTACGATAACATTTCAACATTCTATTGATAACTTAATTGGGTGTACCATGTTGTTGGTGTTGGTAGTAACATATAGTTATTTTCGAATCGTTCTAAATGTTTAGATGTGTGGAAATTATTCAAAATTTTTTAGCTTGAGATTTTATTTTAATTAAATGAATTATTAAAGTAAAGTGTTTTTATTAATTAATTAAATTAATTGAGTTATTTAAGGAAATGTTAAAAGTTAGTATTTAATTTTAGCTATTGATCTCAAGTGAAGTGAGAAGTAATCTCCACTGTCAATCACTTTGTAGATTAGGGCTAAGTCATAACTCTATAAAAAAAAGTTTGGGGTGAAGGAGAAAACACATGACACTTGACAAAACTTGACAAAGAGAAGAGAAGGACTTTTGCTCATAGAATTGGATCACGAAAGTCTGTGATTCAAGGAGATATTGGATAGGTGGAGAAAGACTTCCATCTAGAGATCAGGTCAAAGATAAGAGAGAACAGAGGAATCCGCAAGTGGGTTTTAGAAAAGTGAAACCACAGAAAAGGGTTGTGTCATACGGTGTTTGTTGTACAGTTATTGAGGTCGTGTACGCGAGCGTCAATGTAGACATACACATATACGTAGGTTTACTTAAGGAAAGGTGCATACACTTCGAAAAACATGTCAGATTTGGGTCATATAGCAGATCAAACTTTGTAAGTTTGTCTACAATTGTATTTCTTTTAATGGACCATTATCCCCGTTACAAGAGCCCTGATTTTATCATAAAAAAAATCATCTTAGCATTGGTTTTTCCTATGGGATTTTTCCAGGTGTACCTACCCAAAAATATTGGTGTTTATGTGTGTATGATTTGGTTTCTAGTATTGTTTCCACTATCTTTATTTGTGTTGAATATTCCAGTAGTGTATTTTTGTTTTGTGAGTTGCTAATCTCATTTGCAGTAAGGAAATCACTAGATAACAAGATACCTAGGTGTTGGAGTAAGGGGATTTCAACATGGTATCAGAGCACATGATCTGAAATGAATCTAGATCTTAGATCCATAGAAGTTGTTCGCAGATCTATCATATCTGGAGGATATCTTAGCAAATACATAGCCTACAGGAAGAAATTGATAGACAAATTTCAGGGAAACAGACATATTGAGGCAAAACTAGGGTTTTGCAGTTCTACGGAGTTGTACGCAAGTTGCAGAAGGAACATGTGCATACATATGTGGGTCTCTTTAGAGGTAAGAGTGTATACGAGGCTAGAAGTAAGCGCAAGAGTGTACATACGCAAGTTCTAGTAAGGGAAGTCATGTATATATATGCGGGTTTCAATGGTGACAGGTGCGTACAAGTTCCTACAGGTCAATACAGGGGCATTTTCAGCAGTAGGTTATTTCCGGGGAAGTTTATTAGGTTTAAGAGATGGCATTAACACCTCTGAGAGTTGAAGACAGATTGCATGGAGCATCAAACTTGTTATCTTGGAAAACAAGAGTGACTTTGGCATTAAAGGAGTGTGACCTTTGGGAGTTAGTGGACAAAGTAGTTGCTTTATCGACAAATCTAACAACCTTAGTAGCTCACGAGAAGAAGGAGATCAAATCATAGAGGTTCATCTTGGATTCAATGAAGGATCATCTAATCCTTCACTTACCTAAGAAGAAGATGTCAAATAAATGTTTGATGCCTTGTTAGGTTTATTCCAGAGCACTAACATGAATAGGAAGATGGTCTTAAGAAATAGACTCAAATCAATGCAAAGGTCTAGATCTGATAATGTTACCATTTATTTCATGATAATCACATAGGTGTGTGATCATCTTGTAGCCATAAGGGAGAAAACGGAGGACATAGAGCTCATGAATGTCGCATTGAATGGTCTTCCCAAGTTATGGGAGCCATATGTCAAGGGAGTCTGCACCTGGGAGAAACTCTTGGATTGGAATAGACTTTGGGA
Organism: Picea engelmannii; assembly: GCA_009831015.1. Taxonomy (NCBI): domain Eukaryota; kingdom Viridiplantae; phylum Streptophyta; class Pinopsida; order Pinales; family Pinaceae; genus Picea; species Picea engelmannii. The sequence goes on along the minus strand of ML808909.1, from coordinate 7,641 downwards.
TGATTGCATCCATGAAGAGACTTTGGAGGAGTCTAAAAGCAGCAAGTAGGGAGGTGATGATGAGAAATTGGCTCTTGTCAGTAAGACAAGAAAGGGCAAAGGAAAGAGTTCTAGCAAGAAGGGTAATAGAGATGGGGGATCATCACAGTCAGGGAAGAAGATGGACTTAAGTAAAATCAAGTGTTTCTCATGTCATAAGAATGGACATTATGCATCTCAATGTCCAGAGAAGAAGAAGGGTAAATGAAAGATGCATACAACAACATCAATAGAGACGTATCTAGATGAGTTTGAGAAGGATTTCTCACTAGTTTCTTGCCTTTCTACCAGTATAGTTACAAGGAATGTTTGGTTCTTGGACAGTGGTGCATATTTTCATATGATAGAAGCATGGGAGCTATTTAATAGTATGACAAAGAGAGAATCAAGTGTTCATCTGGAGCTTGGTGATGATGCCAAGTATGCAGTGAAAGGCGAGGGAACATTTACATTCCAGCTTGAGTCAGGAGGTTCGTTGGATGCCTAGGATGTGCTTTACATACCAAGTTTGAAGAAGAATTTCTCTCAGCCTCAGCAGTAGAGGACTAGGGTTTTTTCATTACTTTTCAAAGAGGGAAAGTACACATACGTCTAGAGAAAACTAGCCCAAACATAGCAGTGGTCGTTGGGCTTACAGAGGGCACTTTGTACAGGTGGTATGGCAACCCTGTTCAGGCTTTGGTACACGATAGTGAAAACCCATGTGAGTTGTGGCATAGGAGGTTGGAACACCTACACTATACAACATTGTTGATTATGAGGGGGATTGTTGCAAGTCTTACAGAGTTCAGTATTGAGTAGCAGGAGTGTGTAGAGGGTGTGAGCTTGGCAATAATGCCAAGGTTGTTTTTCCAAGCAACGAGAATAGGTCCAAGGGGATCTTGTATATTTTTCATTCATATGTGAGTGGGCCGATGTCAGTAGAATCGGTACAAAGATCGTCATACTATATGAAGTTTATTGATGACTTTTCCAAGAAAACCTAGATCTTCTTTATCAATACAAAGGATGAAGTCTTCAGTCGGTTTCAGAAGTTTAGAGCTCAGGTAGAAAACTGGTAAGGGAAGAAGATCAAGGTATTGAGGTCAAATAATGGGGGAGAGTACACCTCCAATGAATTCAAGGATTTCTGCAAGGAGGCTAGGATCAAGAGAGAGATGACAATCTTATACAACCCTTAGCAAAATGGGGTTGCAGAGAGAATGAATCGGTCCATCATCGGTTCTGACAGGGCTATGATACATGACCAGGTGTTGTTTATGTTTCTTTGGGAAGAGGCATGTAACACGACAATGTATGTGCAAAACATGAGTCCTCACAGGATATTGGGGGACACGATTCTGGAGGAGGCAATCTTAGGAGTGAAGCCAGAGATAGGACATTTGATGATATTTGGTTGTTTAGTCTACATCCATGTGCATGTGGAGAAGAGGACAAAGATGGAGCCTTTAGGACATAAGGGTATATTTGTGGGGTACATTGAGACCTCAAAGGCTTACAAGATCTTCATACAAACGTAGAGGAAGACAATTGTGAGCAGAGATGTTAAGTTCAAGGAGAACTTGGCATATAGGAGATCTCAAGAGTCATCAGTGACAGAGGACAAGGACCAGCAGGCTCCGAAGGATGAGCAACAGTTAGCAACTCGTACTTCATGTAGGGAGGATAAGTTATCCCCTTCCAATCTTGTCAGGAGACCCAAGTGGCTATTGCACACATTGAGGGATACTAGTGAGACTCCTAGGAGTGTGGTCAGATAGCACATGCCTCTGAGGAAGTTTCCAAACTATATGGAGCTTATGAGTAACATCATTGATGTTGAGCCTTCTAATTTTGAGGAAGACGCAGATCAACAGGTATGACAGGATGCCATGGTAGAGGTGTACACCTCTATTATGAGGAATGATGTTTGGGACATAGTGTTGAGACCGAAGGGAAAGTTAGTTGTGAGTTTCAGGTGGCTCTACAAGATCAAGCATGTTGCATATGGTAGCATCAAGAAGTTCAAGGCAAGTTTTTCGGCGAGAGGGTTCTCCTAAAAAGAGGGAGTGGACCATGAGGAGACATTTTCTCCAATTGTCAGGTATGCTTCTATTCGAGTTGTTATTTATATTGCTTCAGTTATGAGGTGGAAGATACATCAGATGGATATGAAAACAACTTTCCTCAATGGGATCATTGAAGAGGAAGTATACATAGAGAAACCTCAGGGATTTGAGGTACATGGGAGGGAGTCTCATGTGTATAGTCTTAAAAAATCCTCGTACATACTCAAACAGACACCCAATGCATGGTATTCTAGGATTGATGGATACTTGCAGAGCATGGGCCTTACTAAGAGTGAGACAAATCCTAACTTGTACTTCATATTTGTTGGGGAAGATCCACTCATCTTGGTTATGTATGTAGATGATTTATTTATCACAAGTGCAAAGGAGTTTATTGCAGGGTGCAAAGCAAATTTAGCTATTGAGTTTGAAATGAAGGACATTTGATTTGATGCAATATTTTTCGAGGTTAGAGGTATGGAAAGTATCGGGAGAGATCTTCCTTGGAAAAGGGAAGTACATAGTTGAGATCTTGAGGAGATTTAAGATGGAGGAATGTAGACCGATGGCTACACCTATGGTTACCAATCTGAAGAAGGTTATCACTTCATATTTATAGTTGGTGGATCCTAGGATATACAGGTGGATGATAGGGTCCTTGATATATTTGTTCAACACTAGACTAGATATTTGTTTTGATGTGAACACCTTGAGTTAGTTCATGGTGGAGGCAAGGAAGGTGCATTGGATAGCAGTGAAACATGCGTTGAGGTACTTGAGAATTACATTAGAGTATGGATTGATGTATCTTGGAGGAGATGAAGTGGAATTGCAGGGATATACAGACTCAGATTGGGCAGGGAGTGCAGTAGACAGAAAGAGCACATAGAGGTGTTGTTTTAGCTTGGGATCAACAATGATTACCTGGTTCAACAAGAAGAAGACTTCTATAGAACTTAGTTCAGTAGAGACAGAGTATATGGCAACGAGTATGGCTAGCTGTGAATCCATTTGTCTTTGCAAATTTCTTACAAGTTTATTTGATCAGGAGTTGGAGCTTATGGTGATATACTGCGATAATAAGAGTTGTATCAAACTCTTAGAGAATCAAGCGTTCCATAACAAGTCCAAGCATATAGAGATCATATACCACTTCATCCAGGATGGGATCCTGGAAGGGAGTAGTGAAGCTTTAGTATATTTCCACAGATGAGTAGGTTGCGGATATTCTGACCAAACCCTTGGAGAAAGGAAAGTTTATGGTTTTTAGAGACAAACTTGGAGTGGTGCAAAATATCTTCCTCACTATGAAGGAGTGTTGATGTTGGTAGCATCGGACATGTATTTCCACACATGTATAAGTGTCTAGATGTGTGGAAATCGTCCAAAGCCTTCTAGCTTGAGACTTTACTTTAATTAAAGAAATTATTAAAGTAAAGTGTTTTTATTAATTAATTGAGTTAATTGAGTTATTTAAGGAAATGTTAAATGTTAGGAGTTAATATTAGCCATTGATCTCAAGTGAGGTGAGAAGTAATCTCAACCATCAATCACTTTGGAGATTAGGGTTAGGTCATAACTCAAGATTATAAAAGCAAGGCTAGGGTGAAGGAGAAAACACTTGACAGAACTTGACAAAGAGTAGAGAAGGAATTTTGCTCATAGAATTGGGTCACGAAGGACTATGATTCAAGGAGATCTTGGATAAGTGGAGAAGGACTTCCATCTAGAGATCGGGTCAAGGAGAAGAGAGAACGAAGGTAGCCGCAAGTGGGTTTCAACAACGCAAAGCTACAAGAAAGGGTTGTGTCGTACGGAGTTTTCTGTACTGTTTTAGAGGTCATGTATGCGGGTGTCAGTGTAGACAGGCGCGTATAGGCGAGTTTTCTTAAGGAAAGACGTGTACACCTCGAAAAGCATGCCAAATCTGAGTCGTACACCAAATCAGACTTTGACAAGTTTGTCTGCAGTTGTATTTCTCTTAGTGGGTCATTATCTCTATTACGGGAGCTCTAACTTTATCATAATAAAATCATCTAAGCACTAGTTATCCCTATGGGGCTTTTCTAGGGGTATCTACTCAAAAATATTGGTGTTTATGTGTGCGTGATTTGGTTTCTAGTATTGCTTCCACTATCTGTATTTGAGTCAAATATTCCAATAGTCTATTTTTGTTTTGTGAGCTGCTAATTTGATTTGTAGTAAGGAAATATCTAGATAACAATATGTCTAGGTGTTGGAGTAAGAAAATTTCAACACATGTTAGGTTGGCTCTAGATTTTATGTATTGAGATGTATTTTGTGGAGGGTTATACCATATATAGTTTAAGGGTTAATTATGCTTCACATTTTGGTGTTGTTGATATGTATTTTTCATATTAATTAATTGTTAATGAAGAGGGTGTTGGAGTTCACGAAAATTTTAGTGGTTTAAACATTTTATTTTACATTTTTCCTAACACTTTTGTTCAAAATGTGATCAAAAGTTTAAAAGAATTGTTGGTATTGTAGATATCAATTGTTAAGATGGCATAATTTAGGTGCAATAGGAGCTGAATCCATTTATACATTAAAAAATGTAATTTAAATAATGGAAAATTACAATTTCACCAAAAATTACATAGCTTGTAGATTTTTGTTTTTTAAAATAGAATATTTCAACTTCTTCAAATTTTATTAGTAATAATCTAAATATTCTATTAAAACAAAAAAAAAAAATTATAAAATGTTTAACTTCCAATTTTATTAATACATTCTACTTATTGATATTACATTAGACACTATACTGATAAATTTTATTATTACATCGGAATTAAACAACATATAATAGCCCATAACATTGACTTTTCTTTTCTGCATGGTAGAATTTTCAGCATGGACCTCTAAGATAAAAGTGTCAACAAAAGCACAGTGTCCATTGTTTTGGGAAACCTTTCATAATAAAACAGATTCATCTTCATCTTGCATTTAGTGTCCATTGTTTTGGGAAACCTTCCACAATAAAACAGATTCATCTTCATCTTGCATTTCTTTTCAACTGAAAAGAAAGAACTTTGCTCTTATCTCGCCCTGTGAACTTTGAAACTAAAGTCCCAAGAGAATCGCATTGTCCTAATCGAAACTATCTCTGTACTTAAATAATCATAAGTATAAGGCCAAACGGTCTCTGATAAATTTTAGAGATATAGTAACATAAATGATCTTTGCATTCCATGAATATTCATGATGATTATTCAGTAATTAGCAATACTTAGCTTTAAATATGATAGTTTATAATTCATTTATTTGTTATATTACTGTAAATAATGTGTATTTCATAGTAATAGGGTTAAGTCAGACATCAAATTAGTGTATGAGACCTCTTTGTTTGTGGGACAAGGGACTCCCTCCATTCAAGAATTTGATTGGTAAAATCTCTTGAGGTATACATACCCTACCCCCTTTTGGATTTAAACTTGTGACTTCTTAAGAGGAAACACATGTTCTTAATCATTAGACTCACTCACTCAGACTATATATTAGATGGTATATATCTCGTATAAAATTCATATAGAAACCTAAATACTTTGCTGCTGAGTGCTTACACAACAATTCCAAAAATTAATACACTAACAATTCACAAAATTACTTAGCCCTTGGTCTTTAGGTTCCTGATTTATTGGGACAACACTGCATTCATTCAGGTAAAAAGAATTGCTGGAGATGATAAACAGGATTGTCCAACATGAGAATGTAAGTCACTTTAAACAAATTTCAGTGTTGATCTACTTGATAATTCATCGGGATCGAGAAATAATAGCTGTCTAATTTCAGTTATTTGAAGATATGCCTAGATTTACTGCATTCAGTAGTTAATTTTATTTCCATTGAAGGGTCAAATGCAGGCATGAACAGTCACTTGTTTTCATATCGTTGTTAAATCAGATAGTTCAGCTCTTTTACCAGTCTAGTAGTATTTCATTTCCCATAACGATTATATAAATTAACAGGCAATTTCATTAAAACTGCAAAATCTCAAGATTTCCAATTGAAATTCGAATACAGGAAAAAGATTCAATGAATCAAACCAAGCAAAATATTGGATTACATATGTAGAATTGCTTACTTGACTTAATTGTTGATCCGCGCATGCTTGCTCCTCATTGTTCGCCTGCCCAACATAGCTACTCGTTACCTCCCTGTCTATTCAACTTCCGGATTCGCCAAGTTGAACTTCCTGACCCACCGAGCCCAGGGCTCGTTTCCGTGAAGAAATATGATGGTGGACTCCTCTCTGATATCTTCCTATCAGATTTTCCTTCCCAACCTCCCTGATCCTCTCTGTAACCATTAATTTGCACTCTTCCCCGTAAAAATCATCTCCCTTTCTCTCTGCCTTCTCACGCTTGTAAGGAAGATAATAATAGCATCTTAATGGTGGTTTCATTGGTTCCTCCAGCGCTCACCTACCCTCTGACAACTCACAACAACCAGAACTAAACATTTATCTTCTTAATTGTTTCTGGCATGCCTTCAACGACCATATGCATATTCTACTTTTACTCACTAAGTCAATTGAGTTTAATAAGCGAAATTATTATCCTTTTAAATGGTTTATCTAAGATCCCATCATCATGAATTACCATATATTAGCATATTTCTTAAGATTGGCAAATGAGAATGTCGAAGTAATTTAAAGGAAGTTTTCACATTAATGTTGTTAATAGGAATCATACACATATTATAAGTAAAATGATGTTATTTAAAGTTAGTTCATTATTTTGATGAGAACCACTTACAACTCTCAAGTTGGTAAAAAAATTGTACTTTTTGAAAAAAAGAGTATGTAAATCCTAGTAGACTCAAGAACTTGATATATATTCTAGGTTAAATTCTATAAGTACATGTATTATTTTTAAGCTATGATTTTATTTTAAAATTTATAATGAAGAAATGGATGATGGTGAAATTTAAAAGTAATAGATTTTGGTCTCATCTCATTTGGTGAATAAAAAATTTAATAGTAATATTTGTATGCATGGATTAAGAAGTTAAGAAACTAAAAATACACTTGTCTAGTTTAGATTTTGTTTTATCCTAATTGTACTTTAAAGCCACACACATATTTATAAAATGATTATATAAACTTAATTTAAAACCATAAAACAAGTAAACCATGAGTTTTATTCAGATTGTAAGACATGCCTATAAAATTTTAGATTTGAAAATTTTAAGTAATTAGACAAAAGAATATTCATCCAAAAGGATAGATAAAAAGACACGTTTCAAGTATAAGATTCACCAAGAGATCATTTATGTGAGGACGCTCATACATTATGTCATTTTGATTTGTACATATTTATTTTAATTTAGCATTTTCTACTACCATTGAAACTGTATGGCATGTGAAGACGGCCATACAATATGTCATTTTGATTTGTACATGTTTATTTTAATTTAATTTACCTTCATGTTTGGAATCTATAAACACACACAATCCCTAATAAAATACAGATGAATTCAAAATTCCATACATTTCTATCGATTAAATTTAACTATAATCAATAAAAAAAAA
>ML808908.1:157997-174473 GCA_009831015.1 Picea engelmannii | reverse complement strand
CTGTAGGCTGGTAGGCTTGAAGGCCTTAACCCAACCCTTCAAGGGTTCCATCAATCCTTCTGTAAAGAGAATCATGAGCCTGGTTGGGGACATATCTTGCACCATCACTACCAACCTCTAGAACTCATCAATGTATGCCTCAGCTATACCTGTTTGCTTGAGTTGGGTGAGCTCCTGGAAATGTAACTCAGGATCTCCTAGATCAAATCTATCAATGAGCCTCTGAGTGAATTCTATATAGGATACAATCTAGTTGTGGTTGAGTGTGGTGACCCCATGGTACCACCAGTCGTGGGCCTTTCCATCCAAGTACATAGTGGCAAACTTGATGGCCTCCATCTCTCTCATGGGGTTAAGCTGCAGGTAAGTATCCAGCTTCTGCACCCATGCTTGTGCTGTCATCTTAGCAGTACCATCAAAGTATGGAACCTCTATCTTCCCTGCCCTTCGCTTAAACTCAAAGTTGCCCCTGTGGTTCGTCCTAGGATAATTTCTGAACCTGAGTTGACAATATTGGTCTAGGGACATCTGTCTTTGAACTTTCATATCCAAGCTATAGTATTCCCTGGTACTCCTGGCTAATTGTTCCACAAAATATTCAACTTGTTCATGCTACCCTTGCTCATCTGTGAATGTGGGCATGTATGGTTTGGGGTTAGCTCTACTACTTGAGTGTTGGCCTAGCAGTTCATCCGTGAACACTGGCATGTATGGCCTATGATTGGTCCTGCTACCCATCTTCCCATGGAAGGTGCCACCTCCAAGACTTCCTTCAGATCCCGGTGCTTTCTCTGGGTTATATATGACTTCCTCATGGGTTCCACTGGACCCTACAAACTCCTTATTCCCATATGTATCATGATCTTTTCCTTGATGGGTTACTTGCATCAGAAGGTCAGTTATCCTAGTTTGGTTCTCGTTCATTTTCTGTAGATTTTCATCAACTTTCTTCAAGGTTTCAGAGATTTCGGTCTGTCCCCTTCTATTGGTTTCCTGATACTCATCCAACTGTCGGACCAATGTGATTTCTATGCGATTCATGTTTTGCTGGAACTTACCAAATTTGGCTACTAAGAGATCCAATCCCTGAGGCTCATGGTCGTCTCCTGACCCTTCCATTTCTTCTTCTGTTTCACTATTGTTTTTCTTCCTTCGACCCATAACAATTCCCCTATACTTATGCATGCACCAATCTCTCCACAGGTTTGGAGGATCGAGGCTCTGATACCACTGTAATGATCCCAAGCCAAATTCCTTCTTGGAATCACTAACTACTACTAATTTATTGAGTTATTAGGTGCATACAAGATTCATCAACACATGGAGATCACAATATATTCAAGATGTAGAAGCACAAGAAAAGATCTTACCTTTTTATTATGAGAAATGTAAGATCAATGCAATAGATGGCCGATCTGGCATAAACCTCAGATGGTCGTACAAGAAATAGATATGAGCTGCTACAAAATTCTCTCAACAATACAAAATAAGCCTCCAAAGGCTGGATATACAATGAAGATTGAATCAAGCAGATCTAAGCCGTACTAATGCTCAACCTCCAAGATGGAAAGTGCCACATGCTGCTAGAATGCTGAAGCCCTCAATAATTCTTCCCTTCTACCAAAAGTGTCCAATCATCTCGAGAAATATGAAAAATGATAGATCGGGCAATTGTAAGGACAACCCAGATGTCCAAATTCCCAAATCCACTCTCAAACGCTGTAGATCTGAATTCCTCCACTGAATGGTGCGCCCCATTGGATGACTGAAACCCTAGTTGGTTCGGCCCTGATGAAGGAGGCATCCAAATGCTCTGAAACTCTCCAAGAATATAGATCGAGCTATGAGAATCTCGTGGGAGAAGTTTCAGACTCACATCTCAAGTAGATCTCCCTAGATATGAGTTTTACTGAATCATAGGACATCCCCTATGTCTCCAAGACATCCCAATCTATAGAAAAATGTAGAATGATTATAACCCTCTAGAAAATCCCTCAAACTAATGGTCCTACCCTTTCAAACAAAACTCAATTGTCGGAATGGCCCCAGGCCCTCAGGATAAGCTGGATCGAACCTCCTTCTAGATGATGGTGCACCCTTGCTGGAAACACAAGAATGGTATGACCTGCTACCTTCTAAAGTGCTAGATGGAGATGGGCTGAGACTAGAATGGTGTGGAGGAGTCTTTCATCCCCGAGACTAAGCTGTGGAACAAGGTGAGTGGATATTTCACCATTGAGTTGCTCACAAGGGTTTGTACAACAAAACCCCCAAACTGAATGCTCAAGAGCAATAACAAATGTTAATCCAAAACCAAAATGAGTAATAGGTGCACCCCATCCTCTTACTTATACTTTTCCTTATAATTCTCTGTTGAGTTAGGTTAACTCCCAGGGTTAATATTCTATTCTTCTGTTGATTTATCTTTTACTCCTTTATCCTTTTCCTTTCTTAAGTCAACTTAAAAATATAACTTTTAACTTCTTGACTTTTCCCCCCCTCAGTGTGAGACTATGACCTAGTGGGGGTGCCCAGGCCATTGAGTCTCCTCATCACCTCTCTAAGAGGTGGGGGACATTACAAAGGATACGATATTTTAATCTCAGGTTCAATAAAATCTTGAGTAGGATTCCAGAGGATAAAAGACCAAATGACCTAATCATTCTCAATTATTATAAGAATGCAATGCCCTCGAATGTAAAATATGTCATCAGAACATCCCAAATGGATACTTTGGAGGAGGAAATGACTAAAGCCACTGAGATGGAATAAATTATGATTGAAACAAGTGTCGACCCGGAAATTATACTAGGAAGAGTACAAAGGTAGTAGGGAGGATCAAATATTGATAATCAAGGAGCTTCCGGTTCAAGAAATAATGAAGAATTCAAGCCTTGACTGGCTCAAAACCAAATGATGGGAGGAGGATATTTTAAGGGAGCCATACCTGATGTAAAGGTTGACCCTGTGGTGGCACAAGAAACTAAGCAAAGAATCAAAATTGCACGAATAAATAGAACCATCAAACAAATGCAAAATGAGATAACTAGACTAAGAAGGGGAGATAATTATATGCCAAATCTGTGAATGCCAATCCCAGAGAAAAGGAGGAACCCTCCCCTAGAAAACAGAGTGAGGTTTGAAAACACAGATAATACACAAATACCAAGGGTCCCCAAATGGCCTAATCCAAATGCAGTTGTTATGGATGATGTCTATGATGAGAAATCAATTAAGCAAGAGAATTATTACTCACCTAATGAAAGCTCTGAAACTATGCATATGGACGGATGTGAGAAGTCCATGTATATATTTGAAGAGGGCGATAATGATACCAACTTGCAAGAAAATGTCACCCATACGAGAGGGTTTGTAAATAGACCAAAGAATAAAGGAGATTCTGATAAAGAGAACCAAAAAGAAAAATAAAAGAAAAAAAATGAGAAAAGAGAAAATGAGAAAGTGACGGCTGGCGTTGGAAGTAAAATGCAACACATGACATAAAACTCCACTCAAATGACATATATTGTTGTACAGGATTCGAGTAAATTAAGAATAACCATGCTTTTTACAGAAGTGGTGAAGATTCCCCAACAAAGAGAGAACATTTTGAAGTTGTTATATGATCCATCTAAAAGAGAAGAAGTTGTTGTTACCAGTCCAAAACAAATCCCTAGTCAGTCAACTACCAAGCTAAGAGGTAAAATTCCTCCCTTTTGCATTTCTATTGAAAATCATGATGTTGCACTGCATAATTTTTTAGTTGACACTGGCGTGACAAACAATATCATGCCATTGGCAGTCATGGAGGCATTGGGAATGATTTGCACCAAGTATTATGAAACCAGTGAAAGTATATATGCAATTGATTCTAGAAAAGTGCTAGCTTATGGAGAAACAAGGACTTTTATGCTTGGATTACAACAACCCCCCATATCATTACAGTTTTCAATGTCATTGTGGTATACCTTCCTCCGGCATATGGATTTGTGTTGGGAAGAGAATGGACATCTATTATCGAAGGATATATAATGAATTATGTAAGTTGTATGATGTTGTCAGGAAAAGAAGGAGAAATGATTAAAGTGCCCCGGGAACCTAGAAAACCCTTCTCCTTCAAAAAGAAGGACAATGAGTTGATGGAGGATTATATAGATGCTAGTATTGGAAACTATGCTATTCTAGACATAGAAAATAATGGAATTCTGGAGCAATTACAAGACACGGAGAATAAAAAATATTCGTTAGAAGGGTACTGGAGGATGTTTTTTGATGGAGTATGTTCAAGCTCTGGAAATGGAGTTGGAATTTTTCTTATGATTCCAAGTGAGATTATGCATCCACACACTATTAGACTGGAGTTTTCATGCACTAATAATGAGGCAGAGTATGAATCTTTGATTCAGGGGATGATACTTGCACATGAAATGAAAATATCACATGTGATTGTAACTGGAGACTCAGATTTGGTCATCAATCAGGTGACCCAGAGGTGCAAAACCAAAAAGGAAAGACTTAAGTTGTATTTCAAAAGAGTTAATGAATTAATGGAATCTTTCAGTTCATTCAATATTTCTTTTATTCCAAGGGACAAGAATCACAAGAAAGATTCACTAGCCTTGGTGACCTCATTGTCAAATCCAGATGATACCCAAAGAAAAATGTCTTTTCTAGTAGAAAGAGATTTCTGACCATCTGTGCTCGATAACATTGTGTACTTGCAAGTGTTTGAGAATGATGAACAACTGGAAAAAAATAAATTAAATGATGATGATGATGAAGACGATCGCTCATCTATCGTCCCCAAAGATTGTTTAGAATATGAATCTCTTTTCATGAAAGATGATCATGCTAAGAATATCCTTGAAGAAGTTTCATTTTGAAAAGTCAAAGAAACGAGAAAAGTCAATATTGGAAATGAAAGTTCCCCGAAGTATGTCAACTTGGGAGTTGATTGCATCACTGAGGAAGAAAATAAATATGTTTCATTGTTCAAAGAATACATCGATGTGTTCGTTTGGACCTATAATGATTTAAAAGTTTACGATAAGACTATATTCCAACATATCATTCCTTTGAGGGAAGGAGAAAAGCCAATGAAGTAAAAAATAAGGATGTTGAATCCCAAGTTGAAACCTCCGGTAAAGCTTGAATTGGCGAAATTGAAGAAGGATGGAATAATTTATCCCATTAGACACTCAGACTGTCTTTCAAATCCAATGATTATAAGAAAAAATAATAAGGAAATACGGATGTGTGTTGATGTCAGAGACCTTAACAAAAAAAGCATAAAGGATAAATTTCCTTTGCCTAATATGGAGTTCCTTCTCCAACAAGTTATTGGATCGGCCTGCATGTCCATGTTGGATGGTTTTTTCGGATATAACCAAGTCTTGGTGGCTGAGGAAGATAGGGAAAAGGCAACATTTATCACACCTTGGGAAACATATTCATATGCTAGAATTCCCTTTGGTTTGAAGAACGTTGGAGCCACATTCCAGAGGGCCATGGATCATGCATTCAACGGGTTGATAGGAAAATTTATGGCAGAATATCAAGATGACTTGATGGTGTATTAAAAGAAAAGGGATGATCATATCCACCTTTGAGAAATGTTTTTGAAAGATGTAGATTATATATTGTCTCTCTAAATCCAAAGAAATGCTTGTTCATTATGAATCAAGGCAAATTGTTGGGTCATGTTGTATGCAAGGAAGGGATTTACATAGATCTGAAAAGAATTAAAACAATAAATGAGCTCAACCCCCTGACATCCAAGAAGGGAGTCCAATCATTTTTCGGCAAGATCAATTTTGTGCCAAGATTTGTTCCTAATTATGCAAGCATCGTAAAACTGATAAATGTGTTACTGAAAAAGGAGCAGAGGTTTGAATGGACAATGGATACTCAAGAGGCGTTCAATAATATCAAAGGAGCAATTAGCACTGCTCCTTTCCTCATTAGTCCGTACTTTCAAAGATATTTCATCATCTATTCATTTGCTACATAGACAGTTGTTTCCTTCATTCTTACTCAGAAGAGTATCAAAGGAGAAGAACTCCCAATAAGTTTCATGAGAAAAACCCTACATGACTATGAGTTGGGGTATTTAGAACTGGAGAAGCAGGCCTTGGCCCTTGTAAAAACAATAGCACACTTTCATATGTACATATTGAACTCCCACATTATTTCTTATGTTCCCTCGTCACTAGTGAAGATGCTTCTGAATCAACAATTGAGAGAAGGAAAATGGGCTAACTAGTTGGAAAAGATACAAGAATATGATATCGAGATTAAACCTTTAAAAGATATAAAAGGAAAAGGTTTATGTAAGCTCATTGTAAACAGAGATTTGGTTGAAGGAATGATTTCAATTTTAGTCGGAGAACCTTTGGTTGATTCATAATTGTACGGAGATATTATATTCTACTTGAGGTCTCGAAAATTTCTTGTCACCATGAACCCCAAGGATTGAAGAAAATTGAAAATGAAGGCGAATCAATACATGTTGATTGCTGACATACTATTCAGAAGAAATTATGATGGTATACTGTTGAGATGTGTTGATGAAAATCAAGCCCAAGAACTAATAAGAGAATTCCATGAGGGAATATGCAGTGGACACTTTGAACCTACTACAACCACCCATAAGATAATCATAGAAGTATTCTATTGGCCATCGATTTTTAGAGAATCATATGCCACAATAAGGAAGTGTTTGTTATGCCAGTAGTTTCAGGAAAAATGAAGAAATCTGCAATACCTTTGCAGCCCATAATGGTAGAACAATCATTCTCCCAATGAGGAATTTATGTTGTTGGGCCAATTAATCTAAAGTCTAGCAAGGGGAATATGTACATTCTAACGGATACAAATTATTTCACGAAATGGTTGGAAGCGGTGACATTAAAGAAGGTTGATGTTGAAGAGATAATTAATTCATGAAAGACAATATTTTGTCGAGATTTGGTGTCCCAGATAAATTTATCACAGACAATTTTGATTTTCATCGAGTCGAAGTTTACGAAGTTTTGCGAAGAATATGGAATCATCATGGGTGAATCATCTAATTATTATCCACAAGGTAATGGCCTTGTTGAATCCACAAACAAAACATGTTTTCAGATAATGAAGAAAACCATGGACAAGAATCAAAGAAATTGGCATCTAAAGCTGACAGATGCATTATGGGAAAGCAGAGTGACTCTGAAGGATAGCATCGGGGTGTCTCCATATCTATTGGTTTATGGGAAAGAGGAGAAAATGTCGATTAGCCTTGAGCTCAATGCGTTGATTTTTGTGGTTAATATCGAAGATACAAAAGATAGTTCACCCATCCATAGGAGAAATAATCAGTTGCTGAAATTATAAAAAGAACGAAGAAAATCCCTAAATCAAACTTCTCAAAGGCAACAGAGTGTCAAAAGATATTTTTATTAGAGAACAACTATAAAGAGTTTCCATAAAGGAGAGCTGGTGCTAATTTGGAACAATGCCAAGGAGAAACTGTCCATTCATACAAAGTTCGAAGTACTCTGGATTGGACCATATGTCGTCGAGAAGATATTGGGCTTTAACTCCTATATGTTCCAAGACATGAAGGGTAAAATATTAATGTTTTCTCTATACAGGAAACATTTTAAAGGTTTCTTCTCTTAATACTTTATCATTCTCAATGTACATAGTTTTATTTTTCAGTTTGTATATTCTTGCTCTTACCCCATAGCCCAATGGGTGGAAGCACCTGGTCACGAGAAATTCTGGATTCTTAACAACCCACAGGGGGGTTATCATCCCACAGTTGGACCATGTTGTCGAGGTGAATTCTTGCTTCCTAAATTTCCTTCCCCTTTTCTATTTTCCCAACTTCTTTTGTCCATTTATGTTCCCTCTTCTATACTTACCCAAATTCTTTGTTTCCTTTTTCCCTTATTTTCTCCCTTTCTAGTTTTAAAACTTAGTCATTTTTCCAAAATGGTGGGTTCATGGGTTCCCAGGTTGGTAGACTTGCGAATCCTCATCTCCAATCCACACTCTCACATATTGAGTCCAATCAATCACCACTTTATCCTATACTTAGTCGTTTCTACAGTCGCATGTTGTCGGGTATCAAAGCTTTCATATCCCTTGTTTTGTGACATACATTTTGTACCCAAATGATCTACGATCTAAATTTTGACCATTGGACTCCCCGGGCTCCTAAGTACTTCATATCTCCTAAGTTGAATCCGATTGACCATGTTACAACACTTAGAAAATTCTCAACCTTCTACAATGACGAGTTCATGGGTTGGCGAGTTCACAAAAGTCCCAAAATGTTATTTTCCCTCGTTCCTCCCCACCACCTTTGTAATTTTTCCAATACACATTTAGTATGGTTTAATGCTAATAAATCATCATGTAGGTCTCGTAAATATTGTCTTTAATAGGCGAAGGTCTCAAGGATATTTCATATTAAACTGCATTAAAGCATGATTTGCAAAAGATTATATTATATATCTCAAGCGCTCATTTCAAATATTTTATGGATCAAAAGAATGCTCTCGTCAACTTATGGCAGTAGCATCTCGACAAAAGTTCTGTAGAGATACTTTGAACATTTTTTTATGAGAGGAACATAACTTTTAGTGGTCTAGAGCATACTCTTATTATCCATCCCCTTCTGCTCAGAAGGAAGTAATGTGGACGTCCGAAATTGCTCGTGCAGGCTATGTTCATGAAGTTTTTGACTACAAAGAGTTGGTTTCCTGGTGCACTGAGAAGTATATAACAAGTCAATGAATGATTCAACTCCAAGACCATTCTCTTGTCTCTCTTTCTCATCAAGTGTTCCATAAAATGCTAAAACTCCCAAATCCAACACTCACCTTCAAAGGTGAAGATTGCAGGGACTTCTTGAAAAAGCATGACAACGACCTCGATATCTTACCTTAATTTTTGGAGAATCCCATGACCAACCCTGAAGATATTACCAGATTGCAGGTCATCTTGTTCAAAAACCCATTTTGGTAAATTTTTTGGTTATTTACTAGAGTTACGGGCCAAGAAAATATTGCTAGCATTTCCTGTATGATTCTTTACATATTATATTTTACTGCCAAGAAGCAGGCCATTTTTCGATTGGGGGAATTTTATTTCCATTGAAATATATTCCCAATTGTCTCAGTATAAAAAGGATAAGAACTTTTTTATGTCTTTATATTTTGTTTTCGTAATAGGGCATTGTTGTCAGTTTCCTAAATTGTCTATATGCAAGAAGGTGAATTGTGAATTTAACCCTATGACCTTTTTAGTACCAAGCATAATGGAGGAACAAAGTTTCCCTGCATTTTTATGAGGTTTTCAATGACTTTGTCTTGGTTTTTTAAGAGTTTTTGTTTGGAGGAGATATCCCAAGAATATTTTCTCAGGCTAGTAAATTCTTGGATAGAAAGGGGACTTTGGAGAAAATGGAGAATTACAATGTCATAAGCATTTTCGGTTCTAGAGAAAATCCTTCCTTTATTCCATGCCATATATCCGATAGAATGTTTTTTACAGAAGTTGCAAGGCAATATAACTTTTGGCTGCATTTTTTTCATGAAAAATGAAAAAATCAATTCATTCCTTTGCCTTGGAAAAACCACTTCCACAACTTGAATATCAAGTATGATGAAAATATCAGAGGGTTTGACCCTAACGAAATATTTGTGGAACATATGATAATAGTGGGTCTTAGCAATTCATTTATCCACATTTTTCTAGGAGAAGAATAAGATAATCACCTGGGAAATCCTACCCACATTGTCAGTGACTTAGAGACGGTTCTTAACACAAATGAATTGTACAAACAGAAAGGAAAAGGTTCCAGTGAGAAGAATGTCCAGTCCCCAACTATTAATCCTAAGACTACAATACCTCGGATTAGTTCTCTAGTGGCCCACCCATCTAAAAAATTAATCAACAGTAGTTCAAGTAGAGGAGGAGACAAGAGCCCCAATCTCACATAAACTTCCCCTGAGGAAGAAGAGAAAGAATATTGTACAAGAAGAAGAAGAGTATTGCGTCGAAAGTGACATCAATAGCTTCTCCCTAAAGGATATGGAGCTTGAGGTTGACATTGAGAATATGTTTCCTAACATTGATCAGCCAGGAGGCGTGACACACCAGAATCAGTCGTTGGAAATTGTCGAGAATGAGATATTTGATGAAGAAGAATCATTTCTATTCCAGAGCAATGTATTTGACAACGAGGCTAAGAAATTAATTATTTATAAGAGTGATTCCAAGAATAAAAAGGGTAAATCTTGTTTAGAGGTTAACCTAAGAAATATGTGGCCTTCCCAAATTTCCATAATTCATAAAGAAAATAGCGATGCATTGGACGATTCCATTGGTGTTCTTGAAGCAGAAAATATAAAGTTAAAGGAAAAAATTAAGGAACTAGAAGAGACTTTGATGCCTCTTCCACTCCTTGCCAACCCTTTGGCAATTGTCGGACCTACCACACCCGCAGCCAAAATAAAAGGATTCTCAATCTTACTCACATCATCTAGAAGCTATGTGGAGGTTAATATCAAGAAAAGAATGGCACTGATTACAGAAGCTTGGGACATTTCAAAGTGCATGATTTATTTTGGTTCAAGGGTGCATGCCTTCCTTGAATATATATAGACTGACCTAAAAAATGAAGAAGGTTTCTACCTTGATGTCGTAGTACCCTTTGGTATTAAAGTTGCCAATATGTTAGAGCTAAAGAGAAGAGAGGAGGACCTTCCCTCTCCAATTCGAATCAAGCAGTTGAATGCTTGCTAGAAAGAGAAAATAAAGAACTTGAACAACATCATTCAGGCATGAAGCCAAGCCATAACAAGGAGAGAAGAGTTATTCAAAAGGCTCATGGAGGTGGACCTAGCTGGAAGCACTAACAAAGTCCAAGATCCCAAGTTGATCCTCAACTCGTTGTTCCTAACAAAACAACAGTTTGATGAGCAAGTTGATATTTTTAAAAGATTGTCAATTGAAAAATTCTATGGCATAATTCTATATGATGAGAATGTTATAGATAATTGGCTAGTGGATTACTCCATAAAAAATCAAGATATTGAAGAAGAATTACATGGCATTTCCATTGATCTCCAAGACTTGGAGGGTGAGTTGTTCAATATTAAAATTCGGCATGAAATCAATGTGGCACCTATGAAAAGTTACATCAAAGAATTGTTCAAGAAGGTTATTGGTAAACTGACAAATGAAGAGAAAGAAGCAGTTGAGATGGCTCATGTAACCATTGATGAAAATAATAAACGGACATAAATGAGCAAAGGAACAAACAGGCGACCATCATAGTAAGTTTATGTTGATCACATCCTTCTTTTCTTTATCAAGTCCTTCATCCAGTTATTCCACCTCTTTCACTAGAAAGGTTTAACCGAAGACTAATAACCCATTTCTTCTTCTTACCAGGTCTTGTTGATCCTTCTGTTGGACAACTGAGAGGGGGGGGGGTGAATCAGTTGTTACCGTGCTTAAAAAATTATGCTTCTTTTAAAATCTTTATAGGGCACTCAATGATGATCACAATAGTAGGAAATAAACAAAGGCACATTCAACATCAATCACATATATGAGAAGACAGAGACAAATAATTCCCGAGGAAACCCATACATGGTAAAAACCTCTTTTTTCTTTATATGATAAGTATTATCTACATTCTTTACATTATCATACATATAAGAACCAACTCATTGTGAGGCTACAACCTCTGTTTTTGCAAGATGCAACTTGCTGAGAGCACCAACTCTCTATTTTCTCTAGCACCCACTAGAAGGAAGCACCAACCCCCTGGTTTCTCTAGCACCAACTAGAAGGAAGCACCAACTCCCTGGTTTCTCTAGAACCAACTAGAAGAAAGAACCAAATCCCTGTGTTCTCTAGTACCAAATAGAAGGAAGCACCAAATCCCTCTGTTCAAGCACCCACTTGAAACTTTGAGGTCACCAGTCCTCCCTAGCACCTCCCAACCACCCTGAATTATAAATTCTTTGTTACTAAAATTATTACAGCAATATAAAATTATTCAATGGCTTACCAGCCCTGTCATTTTTCTATTACACTGCTCTGCCCTGTCTGCATCAGTGTCTTCTACACACCTCTATCCTTTTCTATTATTCAGCCTTTTATGCTCTATGCACCATATCCCTTCAATGCACCATTCCTCAATTGTGTCTTTCTGCTCCTGTGTTCTCCCTCCTGGTACATCCCTCAATTGTCCTATACAACGACACCGCTTATCTCTTCTTTGTTTATCATACTTATAGTCTCTGTTGTCTTTGTGCATGCAATATTCACAATGCCTCTGCATTCTCACTCTGTGCCAAATTCCTCCGCAACTTGAGTGCTCTGTCTGATCATCATCGTGACTCTTCAGCTTCTCTGGTCGTTTTCCACTCGTTCAGCATCACTGTATGTTGTACTGAGATTCCTCGGCCTCTCTAGTAGTTTGAGACTCTTCGTCTTCTCTATGACAGTCGAGCTCACCTTCTCTGTTCCAGTTACAGGCTTCAATGCTCATCCAGTTGTCAATCGCCTCCATGAACATCTTGATCCCTCTTGAAGATTCTCAGAGGCTCATCACCTTCTCTGTCAATCATCCCCAAGTGTCTTCGAGTCCTTTGGATGAAACCATCAATGGTTTCTGGTAGTTACACTGTGTCGTGCTACAACATCCCTCCGATCTTGTTCAAATTCACCTGTACCATTGGATTGATTCCATGGGATCTTGCATTCATTTCAGCATTTCGACATTCAACAATTTGGCATTTGTGTGACCATGTGTCTCAACATCCCTAGTCATGATCCCTGAAAAGGAGCTTGGTTGCTCTAGCTCTTTCCTCCATCTCTTGCTGATGTGACCAAGGGATGTGACCATAGCCTTATGCATAAGGCGCTTTCGCGATTTCAAATTTTGTGAATCTGGAGATGAGGCATCTCGACTCTCCAATTCACGATCCCTAAAACCCCAAAATGGCGTGGGATCAACAGTCCCGATCAACACTTGATCTGACGACTCAGATCATTTCGCGATTTCGTATTTCACAATTTCGACATTCTTGATGTTCAGTGTTTTTGTCACTACCAAGTATTAATCCAAGAAACTCTGAAATGGGGTCGGATCAACGATCTAGATCACATCTTGATCTGATGGCTGTGATTAAATCGCGATTTCGCATATCGCAATTTCGGGAGTCCCGTGGTTATTATTTTTTGACATCTCCAACTCTCGATCTGCGAAACTTCGAAATGGACTTGGATCAACAGTCCGGATCAAACCTTGATCTGATGGCTCATATTATGTCGCGATTCCACATATCGTGATTTCGGGATTCTTGTGGTTATTATTCTTTGACATATCCAACTCTCGATCCTTGAAACTTCGAAATGGAATGGGATCAATGGTCCAGATCAAACCTTGATATGACAACTTAGATTAGGTCGCGATTCCGCATATCACGATTTTGGGATTCTTGTGGTTATTATTCTTTGACATCTCCAACTCTCGATCTGCAAAACAACAAAATGGTCTGGGATCAACGGTCCAGATCAAACCTTGATTTGACGGCTCAGATTAAGTCATGAATCCGCATATCATGATTTCGAGAGGTTAGGTAACCCTGTTCCTTTGACTCTCCAATCAACGAACTAACGATCTTTCCCCATGTGTCCTGCCTGACGATGGACGTTCCTCCTTCTTTTGGGATTTTGTGAGCCTGCTACTCCTTACACTTTAAAGAATGTGTAGGTTCTCCTTGATCCAACAATGATCAAATCCTGCACTTGGATTTAATGCCTAATATTTATCCTCCTCTTCAATGCACTCTTCTTGTCTACATTGAGATTTGACATCCATCAGGGATTCTGAATTGTTGATCCAACGATCACTGTTGCTGCTCTTCATTGATTATCACTGCACTGCGGATCATTGTTGCTTTACTTAAGACATCATTGTTGTTGTACTTTCCATCAATGAAAATCATATGCTACCTATAAAACATGCCAACAATCTCCCCCTTTGTCATTGATGGCAACTAAGGCAGCCAAATTCTTTTCTCCCCCTTTGACATCAATGTCAAAGAAGAGACATGCTCCCCCTGAGCTGTTGCAGTAATTTTAGGAGGCATTAGATATTCAAGCAATACAAAACTCCCCCTAAGACAATGGAATCTTTTATGTGTGAGACGAAATGACACCCAACTTCTATTTGAGATATTCAAAAGGTGTCTTGGCTAGGGGTTTAGTAAAGATGTCTGCAATTTGTTCTGTAGTGGGAATGTAATGGACCTAAACAGTCTGATTGGTGACTTTCTCTCTCAGAAAATGATATTTTATGGGAATATGCTTGGTCTTGGAGTGGAATATAGGATTTTTAGACACACTGATGGCACTAGTGTTATCACAATGAATTGGGATAGGTGCAGTGTATTTTACCTCTAAGTTTGCAAGTGTCTGAATCATCCATAATACCTGAGTGAAACAGGTAGAAACATCAATGTACTCTGCCTCTATGGTTGATAAAGAAATGGAACTTTGCTTTTTACTAAGCCAGGCTACTAAGGAGTCACCCAGGAAGAATACTCCTTCGCTGGTGCTTTTTCTCTCATCAACACAGTTTGCCCAATCTGCATCTGAATAAGTAGTCAACTGAAGATTTTGATTTCTGGGATACCATAGGCCATAAGTCATTGTTTCTTTTAAATACCTGAATATCCTTTTGAAAGCTTGCAAATGAATCTATTTGGGCGCAACCTAATATCTTCCTACCATTCCTACAACATGCATTATGTCTGGGAGAGATGCTATGATGTATAGCAGGCTTTCTATCATTGATCGATATGAGCTTTGATCAACATCAGGTGAATCATCATCCTTTCTTAATTTACATCTAGTTACCAAAGGTGTACCCATAGGTTTAGAATCTTCCATTTGAAACCTTTTTAGCATTTCTCTTAGATATTTTTCTTGAGAAATGAACACCCCTTCGGGCCTCTGAGTAATTTGTAGACTAAGAAAAAATGATAGTTCTCCTATCATAGACATTTCAAATTCAGACTCCATGGCAGAAGCAAACCATTGTACTAGTGAATCCTTATTGCATCCAAAGATGATGTCATCTACATAGACCAGTACGATGAGAAAATCATTATCCTATGTTTTGGTATATAGATTGCTGTCAGTTGTTCCTCTCTTGAACCTTTTGTCTTTGAGATACGTATCTAATATATGATACTAGGCTCGAGGGGCTTATTTTAAACCATATAAATCTTTCTTCAGCTTGCATACTAAGTTAGGGTTATTAGACAATTTGAAACCCTCTGGTTGTTCCATATAGAATTCTTCACTTAAATCTTCATTGAGAAAGGCTGACTTGACATCCATTTGGTAGACTTTAAACGTTTTATGACAAGCATAGGAAAGAAACATTTTGATAGCTTCTAATCTTGCTACATGCACAAATGTTTCATCAAAGTCTAGTCCTTCTATCTGAGCATATCCTTTATAGACTAACCTCACTTTGTTCCTGATAACTTGTCCTTGCTCATTCAACTTATTCTTAAATATCCATTTCGAACCAATGATGTTTTTACCTTCAGGTCTTTGAACCATCTCCCATGTATTGTTTTTCTTAATCTGATCAAGTTCTTCATTCATTTCTTTAACCTAGTGATCATATTTGCTGGCTTCATTAATATTCTTGGGTTCCAGCATGGATATGAGATCTATATGAGATTGTTCGGTTGTATTGATTAGCTTTCTCCTAGTTTGTACACCTTTGTCTTTTTCTCTAATTATCTGACTTGTAGGATGATTCTTTTGAATGATTCTGGAGGAGGAATTTGTAGTTGACTGTTGATTTGAGTATGTCTGAGTGTCTGAGTCTTCATCTGATTCAGAGTCTTCATTTTTTGATTCTTGGACTTGTTCATCTTCAGCTTTAGTTTTGTCTTCTATAGAAGACTCATTACTATACACCTCTCTTGCTGGGATTCCTTCATCATTTTTTACATCAATACAATCAACCATTTTATGAAGCCTCTTATTATAACATTTGTATCCTTTACTGTTTGTAGCATACCCTAAGAAAATACCTTCATCAGCCCTGTCATCATATTTTTCGAGGTTCTCATAATTATTCTTTATGTATCATTTACTCCCAAAGACTCTGAAGTGTTTGATTGAGGCAGGTCCTCCAAACCATAGTTCATAAGGTGTCTTGTCACTTTGTGGTCTGAGGTGGGCTTTGTTAAGCACATGGACTGCTGTTTGTATTGCTTCTACCCAATATGTTTGACTAACGTTCTTCTCATTCATCATTGACCTGGCCATTTCCTGCACTGTTCTGTTTTTCCTCTCAACTACTCCATTTTGTTGTGGAGTTCTTGGGATTGTGTATTCTCTCTTGATCCCATGCTCATCGCAGAATTCCTTGAAGTCTCTTGA